>JACCIX010000961.1:0-86213 GCA_025506515.1 Flaveria trinervia
TGGTTGTGGTTATGGTTGTGGTTGTGGTTGTGGTGTGGTGTGGTTGTGGTTGTGGTTGTGGTTGTGGTTTTTGGTTGTGATTTGGTTGTGGTTGTGGTTGTGGTTGTGCTTGGGGCTGTGGTTGTGGTTGGGGTGGGGCTGTGGTTGTTGTGGGGGCTGTGGTTGTGGTTGGGGCTGTGGTTGTGGTTGTGGTTGGGGCTGGGGTTTTGGTTGTGGTTGTGGTTGTGGTTGGGGCTATGGTTGTGGTGTGGTTGTGGTTGGAGCTGTGGTTGTGGTTGTGGTTGTGGTTGGGGTTGTGGTTGCGGTTGTGGTTGTGGTAGTGGATGTGGTTGTCGTTGTCGTTATTGTTGTTCTTGTCGGTGTTGTTGTTGTCGTTGTTGTTGTTGTTGTTTTGGCTGTTGTTGTTTTGGCTGTTGTTGTTTTGGCTGTTGTTGTTTTGGCTATTGTGTTGTCATTGTTGGTATTGTTGTTGTTGTGATTGTTGTCTTGTTGTTGTTGTTGTCCTTGTCATAGTCATTGTTTTTGTTATTGTTGTTTGTGTTGTTGCTGGTGTTGTTATTGATTTTGGTGGTATTGGTTTGGTGTTGTTGTTGTGGTCTTCGTCGTTGTAATCGTCGTAATTGTTGATGTCGTCATTGCCGTTGTTATTGTTTCTATGGTTGTTGTTGATGTTATGTGTTTCGTTGTTGCGGTTGTCCTTGTTGTCGTTGTTGTTGTTGTTGTTGTTGTTGGTGCGTTGTTGTTTTCATCGTCGTCATCATTATTGTTGTTGTTGTCGTCGTCATCGTTGTTGTTGTTAGTTGTTGTCATTGTTGTGGTTCTTGTTGTGGTTGTGTTGTCATTGTTGTTCTTTTCGTTGTTCTTTTTTGCCAGTGTTGTCGTTGTCGTTGTAATTGTTGTCATTGTCGTTGTTGTTGTTGTATTTGTTATTATTGTTGTTGTTTGTGTGGTTGTCGTTATTGATGTCATGCTTGTTGTCGCCGTGTCGTTGTTGTTTTCATTGTCGTTGTTGTTGTTGTTGTTGTCACGTCGTTGTTGTTGTTGTCATCGTCGTTGTTGTTATTGTAGTCGTTGATATCGTTGTCGTCCTTGTTGTTGACGTCATTGTTGTACCGTTGTTATTATGGTCGTTATTATCATTGTCGTTGTTTTTGTCGTTGTTAACGTTGTCTTTGTTATTTCGTCGTTGTTTTTTTATCGTCGTCGTTCTCGTCATTGTTGTTGTGATTGTTGTGGTCGTCATTGTTGTCGAAGTTGTCGTTGTTGTTGTTATTTTTGTTGTCGTTGTTCGTGTGTTGTTGCCATTGTTTTCGTTGTTGTTGTCATCGTTCTTGTTGTTGTGTTATTGTTGTAGTCGTTTTTGTGTTTTTGTTGTTGTTTTCGTCGTCGTTGTTGTTGTCGTCATTGTTGATGTTGTTGTTGTCGTCGTCGTCGTTGTTGTTGTTGTTTGTGTTGTTGTTGGTTTTGTAGTTGTCGTTATTGTTGTCGTCATCGTTGTTGTCGATTGTCCTTGTCATCGTCATATTTTTTGTAGTTGATGATGTTGTTTTCGTTGTAGTGGTTGTCCTTGTTATCGTTACCGTTGTTGTTGTCTTTGTCATTTTCGACGTTGTTGTTGTTATCGTTGTGGTTATAGTTGTTGTTGTCGTTGTTGTTCTTGTTATTGTCGTTGTTGTCTTTGTCGTTGTATTTGTTGTCATTGTCTTTGTTGTTGTTGTATTTGTTGTTGTGGTTGTCGTTTTGTCGTTATTATTTTCATTCTTGTTGTCGTCGTCATCGTTGTTGTTTTCATTGTCTTTGTTGTTGTTATTGTCATCATCGTTGTTGTTATTGTCGTCGTTGATATCATTGTCGTCCTTGTTGTTGACATCATTGTTTTCATTGTTGTTGTTGTTATTATGGTCGTTATTATCATTGTCGTTGTTTTTGTCGTTGTTAACGTTGTCTTTGTTATTGTCATCATTGTTGTTATCGTAGTCGGTGTAGTCGTTCTCGTCATTGTTTTTGTGATTGTTGTGGCCATCGTTGTTGTTGTCATTGCTGTCGAAGTTGTCGTCGTTGTTGTTGTTGTCGTTGTTATTGTTGTTGTCATTGTTGTCGTTGTCGTTGTTGTTGTTATTGTTGTTTGTGTTGTTGTTGGTGTTGTAGTCGTCGGTATTGTTGTCGTAGTCGTTGTTGGCGGTTGTCCTTGTCGTTGTCATTTTTGTTGTTGCTGATGATTGTTGTTGTTGTCATCGTTTTTTGTGGTTTTCGTTGTTATTTTTGTTGTTGTTGTCGTTGTTGTGGTTGTCCTTGTTATCATTGTCGTTGTGTTGTTGTGGTTGTTGTCGTTGTCATCGTCGTCGTCGTTGTTATTGTTGTTGTCATTATTGTTGTCGTCATCATTGTTGTTGTTGTTTTCGTGTTGTTGTGGTAGTTGTCGTAATTGTTGTTGTTGTCCTGTTCTTGTTATTGTCATTGTTGTCATTATTCTTTTCATTGTCGTTGTTGTTGTTGTTTACATTGTTGTCATTGTTGTTGTTTTGGGTCATTGTTGTTTTCATTTTTGTCGTCATTGTTGTGGTCCTTGTGGTGGTTGTCGTCGTAGTTGTTGTTGTCATTGTTGTCGTTGTTGTTGTTGTCGTTGTTTTGACGTTGCCGTCCTTGTTATTAATGTCATTGTTATCGTCATGTTGTCGTTGTTGCTGTTGGTATAGTTGTTGTGGTTGTTGTTGTTGTGGTTTTTTTGTTGTCGTTGTTGTTGTTGTTGTCGTTGTCCTTGTTGTTGTTGTTGTTATTGTCGTTGTTGTTGGTGTTGTTGTTGTCATTGTTGTCGTGTTGTTGTTATCTGTGTCGTTGTCGTTGATGTTGTCGTTGTTATTCTTGTTGCCGTTGTCGTCGTCATTGTTGTTGTTATTGTTGTTGTCATTGTTGTTGTTGTTGTTGTCGTTGTTGTTGTGGTTGTTGTTGTTGTCATTGTTGTTGTAGTTGTTCTTGTTACGGTCGTTATTGTCGTCGTCGTTATTGTTGTCATTATTGTTGTTGCTCTTGTTGTTGTTTTTTTTGTTGTTGTTGTGGTTGTCATTGTTATTATCGTTGTCGTCATTGTTGTCGTCCTTGTTATCGCCGACGTCGTTATTGTTGTCGTTGTCGACATTGTTGTTGTTGTCGTTGTTGTTTTCATCGTCATTGTTGTTTTCGTCGTTGTTGAGCCCTTTTTTCACTCTCAACGTTGTTGTTATAGTCATTGTTGTTAGCTTTTGTTTTCGTAGTTGTTGTGTTTGTTGTTGTCATTGTTGTAGTCATTGTTTTTGTCATCCTCATCATTGTTTTTGTTGTTATCGTTGTTGTTGTTATTGTTGTCATAGTTCTTTTTGTTTTTTTTGTTGTTGTTGTGGTTGTTGTTATTGTTATTTTTGTTTTCGTTGTTGTTATTGTTGTCATTGTTGTTGTTGTTGTTGTTATTGTCGTTGTTTTATGGTTGTTGTTTTCATTGTTGTTGTTGTCGTCGTCGTCGTTGTTGTGGTTGTTGTCGTTTTCGTTGTTGTTGTTGTTGTCGTTGTTGTTATTGTTGTTGTCATTGTTGTTGTGGTTGTAGTTGTTATCATTGTTTTCGTCATCATTATTGTTGTTGTTGTTGTTGTTGTCGTTGTGTTTTTGTTGTCGTTGTTGTTTTTGTTGTCGTTGTTGTTGTGGTTGTTGTTATTCTTGTTTTTCTTGTTCTTCTTGATGGTGGTGTTGTTGTTGTTCTTGTTCTTGTTGTTGTTGTTGTTGTTGTGTTGTTGTTGTCAGTTTTGTTGTTGTTATCATTCTTGTTGTCGTTGTTGTTGTTATTGTTGTTGTTGTTCTCGTTGTTGTCGTTTTTGTTTTTGTTGTTGTCGTTGTTGTCGTCATCCTCGCTTTTGTTATCATTGTTGTCTTCATCGTTGTTGTTATCGTTGTTGTCGTCGTCATCGTTTTTGTTATCGTGTTTTCGTTATCGTTGTTGTTGTCGTCGTCATCATTTTTGTTGTTGTCGTTTTGTTGTTTTTGCCATTGTCGTCGTTGTTGTTGTTGGTGTCATTATGGTGGTTGTTGTTTTTGTCATTGTTAATGTTGTTGTCGTTGTTGTAGTTGTTGCTATTGTTTTCATTGTCGTTGTCGTTGTCATTGTCGTTGTAGTTGTTGTAGGTGTATTGTTGTTTTCGTCATTGTCGTTGTCGTCATCGTCGTTGTCGTTGACGTTGTTGTTGTTGTTGTCATCGTCGTTGTTGTGGTTGTCATTTTCATCTTATTGTGTTGTTGTCATTGTCGTCGTCGTTGTTATTGTTGTTTTTGTAGTCATTGTTGTTGCCATCACCATTGTTGTTTTTGTTGTTGTTGTTGTTGTTGTGGTTGTTGTTGCCGTTGTTGTTGTCGTCGTTTTTCTTGTTGTTGTTCATTAGACCCAATGATGATAAATGCAGCATGAGATGATTCCTAGTCGTGATCACCTTAAGAACATAAAAGAAACATGTTAAATTGTCAACACAGTGTGAGTTCATAGGTTTTGATGAACAATATATAATGTAAACAGATACAGTAAACAAACTAATATCAATGCATAGCTAGTCTACTCAACAAGTAACAAGTGTATGAAATTCGCAACCGAAATTAACAATGTAAATGAAAGCCTCGGTTGTGAATACCAAGTCACAGCAATAGAAATTAGGTTAATTAAACACTCATTTGGCTGCAGGCTCCAATATTTTCACATACCCCCACGAGTCGCTAACACTGTCATACACAAGCTTAGGAATTACCGACGTACACTTTTGCATTATAGTATTGTTGAAAATAATCAAACTCTCGCGCTATATCTTGTGTACTCAAGCAAAGTTATCTTCATACAATTATCATACTTATACCATATTTTATATGTGACTTATGTACCCAACATAAGAAACAAGAAACAAAGAATCCTAGTGAAAGTATCTAGTTAGAATACAGACGTAAAAAGGTGTTTAGACCATAAATTAATCAAACCAACTTCGAAAATATAAAACCTAACTAATGATTCCCATCGAAACCACCTTGCAAAAATAGATCTTGCAAGCCTACAGTTTTGCTGAACACAACCAACAGCACACGCATTTTTTTCCATCAATAAATAAAGTTATAAAAGGTGTTTACAAGTATACTTGGATTTTCCTTTTTTAATACATATGTAATATGTACATATAAGATTTAACAATGATGTGCAGGAGTTTGACGACACTTGAACGGAAAGCTAACAAACGAGTCTGGAGTAAAGGTCTTCCAGAGCAGCATACAAGGGTTCCGCAGCCTTTGGTCTGTCTACATTCCCAAGAAGTATATCGCCAGTTGTGAGATATGGATCACCATAGAACTGAAGATTAGTGTCCATCCTTGTTGCAACAATGTTCCCTTCCAAGGACACTCCAACAAATGCACCTAAACCAAAAATCACTTTTTAGGCTGAACAACACTCATCATTACCAAACTAAAACACCACGAGTAACTTATCCTCAGGTTACTCTTCCATATTAGACCTCTAATTAATCGCAATCAGTTGTTATTGTGATAAGATGACACAATTTTGAAAGATGATATGTAACAAATTAGGAAATTCAAAAGATGAGTAATACCTTTGCTACAACTGTAAGTGTAACACATGCCAGAGCCTTTATCACCAGCACGAAGATCAGCTTCCAAAACTCTTCCAACAGGCCCTGCAGCAGCACTGCAACCAGCTCCAAGAGAAAAATGCATACGACTACAGAAGGTTTTCACAGCTTTGAAGTCATGAAGCACAATAATGAAGTCCATAAGCTCACCTCAACCTTTGAACAAAAAACAAAATAAGGTCTCACTTGGATATATATGAGCCTCGTCAAATAAATAGCCTGATATACACATTTGTGCCTGACATTATGGGTTTAATAACTTTTAGACAACGATACTACATGCAGTATGGAACCTAAAAGGTTTAATGTTTTTGGACGGGAGAGAATCCATCAAATGAATTGAAATTTGAATATGGAAGAACTGATTTCAAATATGTAAGACCTGATTGAAATTAAGTTGATATTTCATAATAATAATAATATTATTATATTATATATTATTATTATTATAATAATAAAATAATGTAATAATAATAATAATGATAATAATAATAATAAATCACTAACCAAATGATATATAAGTAAAAAATATAATTTTAATACTAGTAAACTATATAGTAATGAGCAATAATTTAAATAATTAACAATTATAATAATAGGCATGTGCACATTCCCTTTGCTTGAATTTCAAGTTGTTTGCTATTTGTTTGAATTATGACAAAACCTTTGAAAATTAATAATAAACATCAAAACAGTGATAACAAATAATACCGATGCCAAGATATATTTCTAACAATACATAATAATAACGATAAACGATAACAATAACAATAATAATAACAATAATTAAAAATAATAATATCATGCGTTGGGTTAATCTTGATCAGGTCACGACGGGTCACGTAACGATCAACATGAGTCTTTTTTATATTTTACTAGCAAGTTAGTTGGTCTAGAGAGGACGGTTTGAGAGTCGGTTTGACTAGAAGGAGCAGCCCTTGGCTGCAAGGCTGAAGAATGAGAGACGTCAGAAAAAAAAAAAGTCTAAAGCAGTAGTAGGTAATCGAGTAAGAATAATGCAGCAGCAGATCAAAACGCAAAGTGCAGCAGCAAAGCTACTGTGTCAACCCACTTCTTATTATTCTTTGAAAAGAAAAATGAAAACATAACAAAATTTTCTGACAGTTAATTCAGCTATAGGATTTTTCATAAGGGCAAAGGCCGACACGTTATCCATAAAAATAGTCACCTTTCCTTCCTTCTGACCAGTTAATTCAGCTATAGGTTTCTCATCCACAGGGCTTGACATGCTGCTGATGTGGCTGCCATAAATTCAGCCTCACACGAACTCAAAGCTACCATATCTTGTTTTTGTGAGTTTCATGCCACTGATCCATCATCAAAATAAAACACCAGGCCTGTTGTTCCTCTCTCATCATCAACACCCACAGCGTGGCTGCTATAGCCGAAGCCATATAGAGTTTTACTTCCATTCCTTCTATAGCAAATGCCTAGTTCAGTAGTTCCTTTTATGTAACGAAGGATCTGTTTAACAGCCTGCAGATGAACTGATTTTGGTGCCTGCATAAATCTGCTAGCATATCCAACTGAGTAAGAAAAGTCCGATCGAGTGCGAATTAGGTACCTTAGACACCCAATTGCTTGTCGATAATGTGTTGCATCAATTGGTCTCCTTCATGTTTGTACAGTTTCAAATGAGGTTCCATTGGGAATTTGGTTGGGTTACAATCCCACAATCCAGCATGTTGGAGTATGTTTTTAGCGTAACCTGCTTGCTTTAGTGAGATTCCTTCACTGTTTTGAATAATCTTGATGCCGAGGTAGTAAGATAGAAGACCAGGATCACTCATTTCAAACATGGCTTCCATCTGTTTCCTAAACTCAGCTATCCATTCGATGACGATAAGTCATCAACATACACCCCACAATCAACAATCTTTGTTCCTTGTGTATATACTTGCTACTGCGTGCATCTTTGAAGCCGAACTGTTTTAGAACACCATCAAGTCACGTGCTCCATGCTCTTGGAGCCTGTCGAAGGCCTGCGAGCGCCTTTGACAGTTTATATACTTGGTGCTCACTTCCCTTTTTTTATAAACCCCTTCGGCTTGGAAATGTACACTTCTTCTTTAAGTTCCCTGTGAAGGAAAGCCGACTTCACGTCTAGATGATGAATTGCCACCCTTGTTGAGCTGTTATTGCCAAGATCAATCGAACAGTTTCAAGGCTTGCTACTAGGGAAAAGCTTCATCAAAGTCCACCCCCGGTTGTTGTACACAGCCCTTGCTACGAGCATTGCCTTATACTTTGTGATCTTCCCACTTGCATCTTTTTTACTTTTTACAACCACTTCAGTCCTATAGACTGATGACCATGTGGAAGGTTTGCTAACTTCCAGGTATTCTTTTCAACAGATTGACTGCTCAGGTCATTGAACCCATTTACAGGGCCCAATTCAACTGAAAAATCAACCATTCAGGGTTGTCATCACTAACTTTTGATAGTTTTTCCAGTCCCATTTTTGTCCTCCTTCAAACTTGACATCACGACTTATAACAAGCTTTCTTTTATAACATCGTACATTCAATATGCTTTTGATCCGGTTCAACTCCCAGGTGCACCATTGGAATGCTTCTGATGTCTAGTTTCTTCAACTGATTAGGAGTGACTTTAACATGGCAAACACACCCGAATATCCTTAGGTGATCAACTCTTGGCTTCCGTCCTGTTAAAGCTTCATAAGGCGTCTGGTCCTTCAAAGCTTTTGTGGGCAGTCTATTGAGAACATAGACTGAATGTCAAACCGCCTCAGCCCATAAAATTTGGGGAACCTGCACAACATTCAAAAGAATTCTGGTTTGTGCTAATAACAAATTGATTTCTCCGCTCCACAACTCCGTTTTGTTGTGGAGTGTGGAGCGGTCAACTATCTAACTATTCTGCTTGTTCACAAAATGAATTAAAGTTTTGTGAAGTAAATTCCCCCCCACGATCAGTTCTAAGGACTTTAAGTTTTGTCCCTAGTTCATTTTCAGCAATGGCCTTACAACTTCTTGAACTGCTCAAAAGTTTCATCTTTCGATTTCAACAATTAGTAAAACATAGTAGGTGTGAAGGCCCACACAGGTCTGCATAGATCTGCTCCAAGGGTCGTGATGCTCTAAAAGTTGTGTGATCCCGAAACAAGTATCTAGAATGCTTCCCGGCAAGACACGCTTCACACAATTGTGTGGGATGGCTTATATGTGGAATACCCTCAATAATCTGTTTTGTTGACATCTGCTAAGGGTATCAAAGTTGGCATGACCAGACGTGCATGTCATACCCACGCCAGTTCATCGGTTTTTGGCATAAAACATATTAGGTCAGCCAATCCTCAAATTAATCTTGTACAGCCGACTGTGCGACCTCTTTACTTCAACAGTAATCTGCAATCCGGTTCATACATCCACAAATACTCACCCCTCATTAGAACTTCACAGCCAACTTCGGTAGTTTGCCCTAGGCTAACTATGTTGCTCTTGAGGAATGGTATGTAGTACACATCCGTTAGGCGAGTTGCCCTAGGCTAACTATGTTGCTCTTCCTTCGATTTCTACACATGACCCATCGTCGGATCGTACTTTGCCACCTACATTTGAATCAAGTTTAGAAAATAAACTCCGAATCCTGGTCATGTGGTTGGATGCTCCATTATCCAAGTACCATATAAACTCTTCATCAAAACTGGATGTAAATGCAACCGGTATAACCTACTCTTCATTCAGATAGACCAGCTCCTTTTGGTCTTGAAAACCTATAGTCATCAACAAAGTAGGCTCATCCTCTTGTACTTGAGTTAAGTTGCTTCGTTCATCTCCTTTTCTAGTTAGGCAATCTCATGCCAAATGTCCTATGGCATCACATCTAAACATTTAATATTGGAGCAGTCCTTCCTTTGGTTTGCACCCCATTGATTTTCATTTGAAGTTCCTTGACTAAAACCCCTTCCACGCCCATTGAACAACCTCGACCTCGTCCCCAGCCTTGATTGTCATAGCCATTCCTCTACCATGACCGGTTCCTTTTTGGTCCTTTGAATTGTGCTTCACATGACCAGCTTTTCAAGAGTGGCTCCCAGGTTGTTTGCTTTTGAGACTATGCTATTGATCCATACTGCAAAGTCGTCGATCGCCTCTCCACCTTTCATTTTCAATGCTTCGAATTCAGTCATTAAGGATCCATGTCAGGCCTCTATAACCCAATCGACCCCTACATAGCGAGCCTTCAAAGCATCCCAAATCTTTTTCGTTGTTTCGAACTAGGAAATTCTCTTAAGGTATTGCCACGTAAGGTAGGCTATTGCTATATTGTTCTTTGGGTCAACGTTCACGCCTGGCTTGATTGCTTCCCAAACACCATGAACATTAAAAATTGCCTTGATTTTGAGAGCCCAAATTGTGTAGCTTGTGGCTGTTAAAACAGGACATTGCAGCGATAGATTGGTAGTCCCTTTCACCCCTACAATCTGCTTTGTTGCTGGAGTCTCTACCATCTTTTTTTGCTTCTTTTCTGAATGATTGCACAATCCTTTGGCTCTTGATCACACCCTCTAACCAATGTTTGACGTTGGTGTCCGTTTGAACCAGATACCAATTGTTAGCAATAACAATCAGAACAGAACGCAAAGTGCAGCAGCAAAGCTAATGTGTGGGCCCGCTTGAATTTTCTGAATACTAAACAATGGAAAACTTATTTGAAAGGCTAAACACAGCCTAATTACAGCAAAAACACAGTTGTAGTAATCACAAAAAAAACTCTTTCTAAAATGAAAAACGCGTTATTCCAAAAATAAAAAATCTCCCAGCCATAATTGATATTATCCGGAATTAAATAGCAGTCACTGTAACCCAATCATTCAAGGGAGAAGAGGAGCAAGGTTCAATCGAGATAGATCAAAAAAAAGTCAACAGTCTTTGAATCGATGGCTAGAAAGGTTTCCATAGCAGAAGCAAAGAAAGCAAAGAATTGTTGGGCACAAAAATCAAGGATTATTTACAAATCCTTAAAGACTGCCAATAAGAATCAAAGTCTTTGCAATCGCCATCAAAGAAAGAAAGAATCCAGGCAAGCACCTTAATTAATTTAAACATGCAGGCACACAAGCAGGTTTCTAAATTAATTATGAGCACGATCTAGAAGAAAGAAAACGACTAAAAAGAAAACTAAACAAGTAAGAATGGACCTACAAGGTTCAAGTAGCAAAAGCAAGAGCAAGAAAGCAAGCTAGAAAGATAGCAAGTAGCAAGACCGTATCTTTGTGATTCGGATAGCAAGAAAGTAAGCAAGGTAGCAAATTATTCTTAATCGGGTCACGTCGGGTCACGTCGGGTCACGTAATGGGTCAACATGAGTCTTTTATTTTAATAAGTCAAGTTTAACGGGTAGTTAGCAAGTTAGTGGGTCTAGCGGACTAGCGGTGCTTATTTTAGGACTACATGTTTATCTTCTATATATATGTAAGTTTCAAGGTATGAATGAATACAAGACTTTGAGTATGATCTTGTGCCTAAGACCAAAATCATGTAAAAATAATAACAATAGTAGTTATTTATGATTTATTTTATCCAAAACTAATAAACCATAGACATCCCAACCATTTTGCAAAGAAATGTCAATTTATTCATCGGATAGAATATTAAGAAATTATGTAATTATAGTTCCTTCAACAATATGCATCCCAAGGTGTAGATAACATGAGACCCTTAACCAAGTGGTCGAAGATTCAAATCCGGTCAAGGACGCAATACGTCGGTAGGGTGAGTAAGATTTTGTAGTTCAAATAAAGGGCATTCCCTTCACAAACCAAACACCTCATAGAATGATATATTAATGCCAAATCCATTCAAATCATACTGCATGACACATAAAGTTGCTTTGACAATAAATTAACCCATATTTAGAAAGAAATGGACACCAACATTATTGATACAATACACTTAATAGTATACCTGAGGACCCCATCCGAGACCAGCTGAAATTATAGCAGAAGGTGCAGACCAAGAACTATCAGCCCTTCGAGCCATTACCAAACCAGTCCCAAGTTTGTATGTGAGTAACATCCCAGCTTTAGCAACGGTTAAAATAGCGAGACCTTTAGCTCCTTTTAAAACAGCCACAGGAATAGACCTTTCAGGGTTTAACCTGGCAACCTGCCCAGATGACAACAAAATGTAGGGACTTGCTACATGAACATATCATGTAGGAAAAAGTGTGAATCAGGTCAACAAAAGCAGTACCTGGCAGTAATTCCTCAACGTATTAGAAGATTTATATATTTCATGTTCCATAGACAAACCAACTGGAAGATTTAACCATCCCCTTGTGCAAGTCCAATCCATGACATCATGCTTGGCGACCTGTACAGCGTTGCTGATAGTGTTGATCAGTACACCTTGCAGTGGGTCAAGCATATCATAGCAGGTATCACAAACCCTCTGTGGATTCCTCTCTCTAAACTTAACAGGTAACAAGCATCTTCCCTTTGAGCAAGCCCTACAAAATATTCCTCCACAGAACCGACAATGATGTCTACCACGAGTGAGGGCAGTGAAGGGAGCATTACACTGCATACAAACTTTAGCAGTGCTGTCCCGAAGCCACTCAGGCGGCTCTGCTTCCAATACTTCTTTGTAAGCATTATAGTTAATTCCACTTGGTTCAAGGAGCGGTGGGGCACTAGGAATGTAGACGGAAGGGTGCAAGTAAGTATCCCCATTCTTCTCGGACCCAATAAATGCAACATTTGAATCAGGAACAGTGTGTTCACTTGTATCTTTGTTACGACCAGTGACAATTGCAACTATCCCGCTCAATACATTTTTCAAATTTACCTCAGGAACATCTTGCTGAACAGGGTTGTGACGATCATCACCAGAGTCATAATCTCCATTAAGAAAATCTTCAGACTCCAGAGGAAGTTCATAAGGACGGCTGTGTCCTATGGGTCTTGTGGCCTGATGATAAGTAACTTGGTCTTCCGGAACAGCCCACACAGAATCAGTATAGTCATCAATTAGGTATTTGTTCCTCTCCATCTCCACAATCACAAGTGAAGGTAAACTGAATAAAAGATAGGTAAACGTAAATCCCTTGAAAACATGGTTTACCCTTTAAGAACTAATAGATGCATGCTACCAACATCCTTAAGTACCTTCTAACCTTAACCACGAGCATTTTGCTCTAAATCATAAAATTTATGATTGTAAATATGCCATGCTTTTATTAAATCCTCAATGTTCTTGGTTGGTTTTAAGTACAAAATAGGAGATCAAGTGTGTGATTGTAAACCTATTACATATCAGAACTCTCAACTCTCAAGTTATTAAGATGTTTCAGAAAGAAGAATATGAGACTTGGAGAATATGTCAGGCTTTGAGAAGAAATCTTGGAAGGCAAAGATTAAGAGTTCTCATTTGAGTTCTGGGGCAGCATAGTATGAAAATTTTTGTCTTCTGACTACGTTGAGAGGGAGTTTGTTGGCAAGCTTGCCTCCCCTTTTGCTTCTTGGATTCATAATCCTTTAACTTGGGACATGATTCAGCCTAAACTACTTTCTATTGGTTCATCATGTGTAAACAATGAATCAATCAAGTTAGTATTCACAAAATAGATAAACAAAAGATAGAATATAGGCATAAATGTTCTGTTGATAACTATACAGGTACAGTATAATTTTCTTCCATAATAAAATTGAAATAACGATGCCCAAACATAGTATAAATCCCAATTTGAAACAATTTATAAACCACAGATAGGGAAAGAAAAAAAAGCAATATCTGCATAATTAGGGCTAGAAAAGAAGAGGGCGAAACACCGATTGTCAATAAATTCAGCAAAACTATTCTAATATAAGAAGTTGTGACGATCATCACCAGAGTCATAATCTCCATCAAGAAAACTCACATATCAGCTTAAAAGACCAAATTCGGTCGGAAATTACGCAGGAATCGGCGTCCACGAATGAACAGAAATTACCTGTAATCACGTAGTGAGATACAATTTTTGTTTGATTTCTGAATCAGAAAGTACCTTTGATCGCGTTGCGGAAAACTTAGGTTTGATAATACGTTCTCTCTTGATACTCCACACCAAGTTTCTTAATCACAACGCCGTTCGTCGTCCCGATTGCCCAGCGATTATGCTTTATCTATATTATTTTCTCAACTAAATTATAGTTTTAGTCCTTCATGTTTGTATCAACCTACAAGTTATGCCTATCTTTTTCAATACATACACAAATCCTCATATATTTACCTATTTATTTACCTATATATGAAAAAATAAACTTCAACAACAGTTTGTTTACATCCGTTATTAGTTTTATCACGAAATTTTCAAAGTTTACATATTAGCTCTCTTCTTCCATTTTGTTTATAAGGGTAGAAAAGCCCCCCCCCCTCTCCGATTTAATTCTAGAGAGATGGCTAGTTCAGTGTTTTTTTTCCCCCGTTTGTGCCGCCTCACCCTTCTTCCGGCCAAGAGAGGCCTATGTCGGTGGTCGGTGTTGTTGTTTTTGTGTGGGTGGCGGCTCCGGTGGACCTAGTATCACCACCGTCAACGGATGGTGGTGCATGTTGAATCTTGCTTAGATCTGTCGACTTAGATACCGCCAGTGGTCTGTCGACTGCCTTCGGTGGAGTCCGCGTTATCCTCAGGACCCACTCTACCCATCTTTTGCTTGATAATGACGGCACCTGACACGTTTGAGAGCCTTATTTAGGTTTTTGATGATGTGTTTTGATCGTCGGCGTCGGTGATGTTATGAGGTCCACGGGCTTCAAGACTCCTTTTGGCAGCATTTGGTATTGATGGTAGTGGTCTGACCACCTATGCACTCACCTTGGAGCCTGTCGGTCGTGTTAGATGACCGCTTTCAACAATGTCTGAGGGTTTATTAGATATGTTATTTGGGTTATTTTTCCATTGTTTGAAATGTGGAATTTGGGTTTTTGTTGCTTTGCTTGATGATGATGAGGAAAGCCTCACCTGAGAACCGATTAGATGTGGTTAATCTGTTTTCCAAGGGTTTATTTTGAAATTTTCAGATCTAAATCTTTTATTCGTTCTATGATGATGAGGATGGCTCATCTGAGAACCCACTTGCTTTATCTATGCCATCATCTATGTTATTTTAGGTTCCTTTTTGAAGGTTTAGAACATTATTTTTGTTCGATGATAATAAGGCGATCATCTAAGAACGTGTTGGCCTCTTTGCGAAAATTGTTTTGTTGTCATTTGGTTTAAATTTGTTCGGTGATGATGTCGACACCCTTTTCTGAGAACCTAATGAATCATTGCCATCTCCATGATTTTGTGGGTAGTTGTTTTACTTGAATGTGTTTAGTAACGATGAGTTTTGTATTAACGTTTCTTTATGGGCCTTAAACATTGATAGATTATATCATCTAAATGGATACATTGCAATGGTTAAAGATCAACATCCGGCTTCCGATATCACTAAATTTCTTAAACAAAAACACCGAATGAAACAAAAAGAAAGGCAATCTCGCGCAACGCGCGTATTGAACTCAGCTAGTTTATTTCTAAATTGTAACACGTACTTCTTTTGGAGCCTGTTTGGGCTATTAAGTATGTCCATTGCACATGAAATCAAAACTCTCCGAGTACAATTTATTTTTTAGGGGGAAGGAGCCTGATAGAGTCCCCCTACTGACTTGGCGTGTAATTCTATTGTGTCGTTATCATATTTTGTTCTCTATCCCTTTTCTAATCACCACTATATAGTATCATTATTTCTTTTCATTCATTTCACGCATACCAAGCTTGTCATAACAATTCATCTACATAGCATGTATCGATGTTAATAAAAGAAGTTTTATTATTACATGTGACACAATTATAAACCTTCTAAATCTCATTTGTCCAATTCTCTCTCTTAATAAATAAGTGCATTAACTATAATAAATTTATTTAATTCTTTATAAGATTAAATATATTTTTTTATAAATTAACAAAGAGATATTTCTATACATGTAACTTCTTAGTAAAAAAATTACTAATAAAGTAAGAATTTGTTTTTCTAAAACATCATGCATTTAACAAAATATGAATATTTAAAACTTGTGTTTTAAAAAAATAGCTTTTTAATAAAAAAATAATTAAAATTCAAAGTATAATAAGGGAATTTTTAAAATGACATTTTTATAAAAACGTTTGTTTTGAACAAAATGTTTAAAAAACAAGAAAATGAAAAATAAAAGATTAAAAATTACATCGTTGTTTTATTACTTAAAGTCCTTACTCGTATATAATTCAAGAATATCAAATCTCAAGATATTGTTTATAATTCATAATTTTTTATTACTAACTGTTTAATGTTCATTGATTTAACTCATGTAATAAACGAGTATTAACCTAATAACTAATATATCATTTACATCATGCTTACATAACATTCAAGCATCAATTACGAGCTATCATATTGAAAAAGCACACAAGAGAACATTATTTAGTAAAACACAACTTTTGGTGAAAAGACAAATCTTGGTCAACTATTAGCCAACTCTAGACCAAGGATCAAGTTGGTGAAAATGTATCAAACATAAAAACCAGGTATGGATGAGCATCATATGCGGATGAGATGTAATATTTGACCCATTTGTATTGCAAATCCGGACCCGTTTCGGTCATTCATGTAATAACACTCTTTCTTTAATCAATATTGTGAATTATTAAATTCAAATTTTTATTTATTATATCATTTTTAACTAAGAATATTTTATAATTTATAAATAAATTTTTATAAATTTATAAGGTTTTATTTATAATTATGAGATTAATTATTCATCCATATAATTAAATTGCAAAACTTTTACAAGATTTATAAAGGTTTTAATTTAAATATGCGAAACTCAACCCCTTTACCATCCCGTTAATCCCTACTCCCGCCATTCATCCACCTAAAATAATTCACACTAGCCAAATCACATGATTCGAACTCCTTACCCGCTTTAATTTGAATATTCGACTGATATGATTGTTTCAATCGAAACCGAAGTTTCAAAATCAATCCGAAAGTTGTTAGATAAACATTAATTCTAGCATTAAACATTATTCTAGCATAATCATTAATTTATACAAACCATGAAACGATGTTAGATCTATTGGCTTTACAAACCCACTCACTTTGAAGATTCAATAGTGATTGAAACTAGATTCATACATCTGCTTTATTCACCAAGACTTCACCAACGGACCGAGTTAACTCAGTTACTAGGTTTGATTGTGTGGTTTTTCTTTTACGTTACACTTTTGCCTTATAAGTCTTGACATACCATGATAATTGAATTATTTTAATCATTTTTAATCAATATACTATGTATGTAAATTTGTGTCTACTCACGGCTAAACTTTTAGCTGACTACATGATTTCAGAACATGTTGTTTAGTTGTATTTAAAGTTGTTTGTACAACTAGGATTTGGACCTAGATAATAAAAAGACAACCTTATGTTTTAGTTGAATTATGTATGATTGTTAAACAATAGTTGGAATGAACGATTTAAATGTCATGTGCTATGGACAATCAATTCACATTCTTTATTCCGCCATTGGTATGGGGTGTGACATAAGTAAATTACCTATAACTGAACAACCGGGTTATCGGTGAAGGTGAACACGTGTAAGTGAGTAAACAAATACACATGAGTAAACAAATACACGTGAGTAAACAAATACAGTTAATGTTGCTTTGAAATTTTATCTAAGTTAATCTAACCTTAGGTAAAGACTTAGAGACGGGTGAACAATTTTTTTTGGGTGAAGAATGTTCCGAAGATTATTCTAAGTATAGCTAAGTACATGTAACGAAAATAAATATAAATGACCAACTTAGATACAGGTGACTAACCTTTCTAAAATTTGTTTGGGTGATGTTAGAACAGATGACAAAACAATAATAAGTATCCAAGACCATTTAATATATTCCCAAGTCTAGCCATATAAAGTAGACAAATAGGTGCAGGTGAACATTTAGGTTTGGGTGGCCAGCCTCACATACAATGAGGATATAGATTTGGGTATCCATAACATACAAGTGAAGTTAGATATTGGTGATAGATCTTACATTCTATTTTCATTTCCTGTAATGTTTAGAATATTTCCAACACTTATGGGCTCTAACCAATTAGGGTATCATGCAACAACACTCATGCATGCCAAACTTGTTATGAAACCCATAATATCATAAATTTCATATTAAAAGTATAAAATTTACACAATAAACCATATATCTAAAGAAATGGTATGCGTACTAGCCTCTAATTATATAAAAATTTTAAACATGGGGATTTAAAACTCACCTAATGAAGAACACTAAAAAATTTAGAAATGAAATCTTTTTCAATCAAGATCTAAGCATGCACACATAAAAAATAAAAAATAAAAACTTAAACACTATAACTTGATTGTAACACTTGCAAATTGCATCCTAGCTTAGATCTTAGGATGAACAGGAATAAATCTAAGTTTTTCTTGACTTTCTCTTTTTCCATACGAATTCTCTTTCTCTTAACACTATATCTTGCAACCTTCAACAAAAAGTAAGAAAGTGTTATGGGAGGGGGGGGGGGTCTTTAAATATTAGGGTAATTTTCATAATGCACTCATCTTGTAAGTTATCTTTGCTAACTTGACATCCCCACCTAAACTTGAACTTGACTTTTTATTTTTTATTTATTTTCCTTTGAAATTTTAGGGTGGTAAAAGTAGCATTTTTATTATCTTGTTGACAAGCTTTTTTAATCCAATGTGAAATTGGTTTGCTTTGTACCGGTTGTAGTTTCTTTCGTTTGTTTGGTAGATTGTAAATCATGATGAGTTTTTATTTGGTTTATTTTTAAAAGTGTGTGATTAGTACTAAAATTTACATATACATAACTATATGCTTACTTTGAAATATTAATGATTGAGATGAACTTTTGTTTATATGTATAACAATAGATATATGCAAATAAACGATACTAAAGTACTTTTATTCTTAATTAGTTTGAGAAAATGACTCATATTCATCATTTCAGGTTGGTTTTATAACATGTGTGAAAATATATAAATTAGGACAAAGAAGAGAAAGACATAATACTTTATCGGTTAATGGGAGTGAGATGAAGCAATTAAACATTGTGAGACGCACATCTGTAAGGCCCCGTTCTCGGGACGCTTACAGCTGGTCATTCATTGCACTTAAAACATATAATTACATTAGCCTCATAAAACATTGCAGCAGAATCATTAATAACAAACATTTCATTTCATTAAAATAAACACTTTTGCAAAATAATACAACATTCATTACAAAATATCGTTTGTTCGCATTATAATGCAAAAAACATTATACAAGAATGCCATCCAAAATGAGCCGAGTAGCCGCCCCGTACCATCCTCAGCAATCATTACCTATCAACTGGAAACACATAAAAGTTAGTGTTACCGAGTGAGTTCTAGTTTTATAAAAACATTACATTACCTTTCATTCATTAAAACATTTTCATTATTATCGCACGTGATCACACATCGTACATACATCAAGGTAACAATTATTATCTTCATCATCGTTCGTTTCGTACATTTCGCACATTTCGTACAGTTCGTACTTATCGCACATTTTGTACATTTATTGTCTTTCCATTTCTATCTAGGTCATGTCATATGCTTAATACCCCTCTAGAGCACCAAGCAAATCATCTAGGGTTAAGCACAAGGACCCTATATCGCACGTATGGAGTGGTCACTAGGACAGACTCCCCATGTGTGTGTGAACTCTTATGGGTTAGCCAAGATTGCACGTTGTATAACACACATTGCTTAGGAAATCGCACATATTGGAGCAGTCACCAAGACTAAACTCTTACTATGTGTATGACCCTTATGAGTTAGCCAAAATTGCACGTTGTAGACACACACAGTTGAGCTAACAACTCTCAATGAGTTGTGAACTCCTTTCATTTGCTTGAAAGTCTTTTCATCTGTTTGTTCATTATATTCCATTTTCATTATCTTAAATCTTTCACTTCTTTAAGATACTACTTTACGTTCATTAACAATATCACACCACGTAAAGTCATATCATCATACGTAATAAGGAACATAATGCACAAACATACGATCAAACATAATCATCAAACATAATCATCAAACATAATCATCAAACATAATCATCAAACATAATCATCAAAAATCATCAATCACACATCATCATGCATAAGCATCAATCATACATCATGCATATCCATCATTCCATCAATGACCTCAAAAGTCAACTTACATTAACCCCCTGGAACCTCCCAAGTCAAAGCCTACATCTACACTTCTCACCCAAATATCAGAAAATAAACTATGTTCTTTCGAGCGCACGAGCCCTATTTGGGCGTACGGGCACTATTCAGTCGCATGGCCTTCCAGGCGCATAAGAACACTTAGGCGTATGGACACTATGGGTCGAATGAGCATTTAGGTTTTTGGACAGTCTCCAGACGCATGGGCACTAATAGGCGTATGAACTCTCCGTCGCATAGCCTTCCGTAACACCCGATTATTTTAAAGACAATGAAAGGATGAATAAAGTGAAAGAAAAGAACGAAAAGAAATAAAACCCAAGTCTAGGGGTAAAAAGTGTCCAAAAGGAAAAAATGTTTGAAAAGTTGGTGATAAAGGTGGCATGGCCGCCCATCACCCTTTCTACACACAAAATTTTCGGATTTTTAGATAGAGAAAATAGCAGGAAGCAGAGAACTCTTGGTTTGAAGAGAAACAAGAAGAAAAGTGTGAATTCAAGGTAAGAATTCATGTTTTTACAGTGTTCTTAACCGGTTATGTGTAAGGCCCCGTTTTCGGGATGTTACAGTTGGTCAATCATTGCACGTAAAACATACATTTACAGTTATTTTAAATAAACATTTGCAGCGGAAACATTCAAAAATGGCATTTCATTTCATCATAAAAACTTTTGCAAAATAATGCATCGTTTGTCGGTTACAAAATTTCATTGTTGTACTACATCACAAAAGCTTTATATAAATGGATGCCATCCTAAAGAGCTGAGAAGCTGTCTCGTGCCATCCTAGCAACAGTACTTGCCAACTAGAAACACATAAAAGTCAGCGTTGCTGAGTGAGTTCTAGTTTTATAATAAAACATACTTTTCATTCGTAAAACCATTCTTTCTCTCAAAATCATATTACGCTTTACATTAGTTCATGATCATACATCGTACTGTAACACCCGATTATTTATTCATTTATTTTGAAGCCGACTAAAGAAGAAAAGAAATAAAGTCCAAAGTCGAGGGACCAAACTCGCCAACGAAAGAAAGTCGGGTGAGTGGGAGTATATAAGGGAGAGGACAGCCCTTACCCTCTCCCCCACACTCACAAATCAGCCAAAGAAAGGGGAGAAGAGAGAAAGAAGAGAAAAAGAGGAAAAGTGTTGGTTCGGGTTGGTTCGAGTAGCCAAAGTTGTGAGAAACGAGTCAAACGAAGCTCTACTCGTCGTGGTCGTTTGTGTGAGTTCTAGAACCCCTCTTTTACTTGTTTTCAAACGATTTTGGGGCTGGAAGGAACGAACGTATAAAGGAACAAAAGATTATGTATGAAAGAACGAAGTATGAATGAACGTAAATGAATTATCGGAATAATGTACAGAATAAGATCCTTGTCATTCGACCTCAGTAATCGTGGCTGAGTACCATGAAGAGGGTAAAGTCTGACGGATCTAGATGAGAAGTGAACGATAATGTAACACGGTGAATGAGCAAAGTTAATGAACGGAATGATAAAGATAATACTGATATTACCTGTATGTACGTATGATGTATGATCGCGACGAATGTAAAGTAAAGTATGTTTTATTTATAAAACTAGAACTCACTCAGCAACGCTGACTTTGATGTGTTTCTAGTTGGCAGGTAATGATTGCTGAGGATGGCACCGTGAAGCTACTCAGCTCCTTTTGGGATGGCATTCTTTTGATTAATGTTTTTGCATTATAATGCGAACAAACTATTTTGTAATGAATGTTGTATTAATTTGCAAAATCATTTACATGGAAATGAAAGATTGTTTTAGTTTTCCGCTGCGATTTTATGAAATACAAATGTAATTATACGTTTTATGTGCGATGAGAATTCCAACTGTAAGCGTCCCGGGAATGGGGTCTTACAAGTTGGTATCAGAGCCAAAGTTTAACTGAAATGGGTAAAATTTCAAAATAAACCTAATCTTAAACTGAGAATGGGACGAAATAGGAATGGGATGCCAACCTGAGTAGCTGCGTGCCATCAGGTATTTTCGCAAAGTTAACCGGTTTTATGTGCGCATGGTATGTGCTATGTGTTGTATGTGGATTTAAATACTGATGTAGTCAGGACAGGTAATGCTTGGGGTGTGAAGAGTAAAGTAAGTGGCTAATCACAACTGGCCACTATAATTAGGGATTACTATACTTAACATAAACTGAGCTGCTCCCTTGAATGACTGTGTTGGTGTTGAATCTTTCAGTGTGCTTGTGATGGCGGAGGTAGATCTTCGAAAGCTTCATGGGGTGGAGGTCACGGTGCTGAACCGCGACCCCAGAGAGGGAGACCCAGAGTGGAGAAAGTGGTTCATGAAGAACCAGAGACCCATCATCCAGAGGGTGGCGACGGAAGCGCCAATCTGAGAGCCTCAGTAAAGGAGGCTGTTGTAGAAGAAGTCCATCAGGTCATGCAGACAATCTTACCGTCTGTGGTGACTGAAGTTATTAAGGCTGTACGAGAAGGGGAAAGGAAGGAAAGAAATAGATCCTCTGGAGAACGGGAACAATCAGAGCCGGAAACGGTTCTATCTGATGACGAAGAGGAAGAAGAAGAGCCTGCGTCGGAGATGGCACGAGGATGCAATTATGGGGCTTTTATGAGATGCAAGCCCCCTACTTTTGATGGAAATGGTACTGCTGCAGCTGCTCACCAGTGGGTGAGGAAATGGAGGCTATTCTCGATATCAGCAAGTGCCGAGAGGAACATAAGGTGAAGTTTGCTACCCACTCTTTTGTGGATTCAGCTCTGTGCTGGTGGGACAACATTGTCCAAGCTGAGGGTAGTAGGGCCATTGGGAAAATGAAATGGCCTGAGCTAAGAAAGTTGGTGATTGAGGAATTTTGTCCTCATCGGGAAATGGACAAGGTTGAAAGGGAGTTCTTGCAACTGGAGGCGGGAACTATGACGCACCAGCAGTACACCACTAAATTCAACAAGATGGCACGTCTAGTGCCGGATCAGGTGACACCCTTGTCACGAAAGATTAAAAGGTATATTCAGGGTTTGCCAGCGGATATTCGCAGGCACATGATAGCTGCCCGGCCGAGTACGTTTAGGTCGGCGGTGGATTTGGCAGGGAGATTGTACAATGAGAGAACGGTGGTGGTGACTTAGGGTGGCAAGGAGAGTGGTGGTGATCGAAATTGGCGGGGGAAGAGGTTTGGTCGGGGTGATGCCTCGATGGGTAATAAGAAGGCACAAACGGATGATCACCGTGTGGTCACATCAAGTGCGGGGGCGAAAATGTGTGGCAAGTGTGGAAGGGAGCACAGTGGGGAATGTAGGTTTGGGTCAAACTTGTGCTTCAAATGTGGGAAGGCGGGGCACCTGGCAAGGGACTGTCATATAGTCCAGTGCTATAACTGTGGTGAAGAGGGTCATGTAAGTAAGGATTGTAAGAAGTCGAGGGCTGAGAGTTCTGGGATGAAGAGAACTGTAGGTGAAGGACCGAGGGCGAGCGCCAGGGCATTTACCATGACACAGGAGGAAGCTAGGACAGACCCTGATGTCGTGTCCGGTACATTTCTGGTGAACCAAACTTTAGCTTCTGTGCTATTTGATTCTAGTGCTAGTAGGAGTTTTATTTCTGCTGCTTTCTGTGCTAAGCTGCCTGTTAGTAGTAGACGTGTTGATGCGCTCTTTGATGTAGAAACTGCCATAGGTAAGTCTACCAGGATTTCGGAGATGATAGAAAAATGTGAGGTGGAATTAAAAGGTCACAAGTTTCCTGTTAGACCGTTCATGATGACCTTGGGTGGTTTTGATTTGGTTCTTGGGATGGATTGGTTGGCGGACTTCGAGGCGAACATTGTGTGTCGCAAGAAGATGATTCAGTTGATAACACCTGATGGAAGTTTGGTAACGGTTTATGGTGATCGGGTTACTATGATTCCGAAGGTGATCTCAATGGCTGTGGCGGGAAAGTGTATGAGGCGTGGATGTAGCGCCTACTTGGCTTATGTAAAGGATGTAGATACGCCAACACCACAACTGTCTGATGTACCGGTTGTGTGTGACTTTCCAGACGTGTTCCCCAAAGACTTACCAGGAGTACCACCTGATAGAGAAATTGAATTTCAGATTGATCTGATACCGGGTGCCCAACCCTTTGCCAAGGCACCATATTGGTTAGCTCCGACGGAGATGAAAGAGTTGATGGAACAGTTGTAGGAGTTACTTGATAAGGGGTTCATTAGACCGAGTATCTCTCCTTGGGGTGCTCCGGTCCTGTTTGTAAAGAAGAAGGATGTAGTATGAGGATGTGGCATTGACTACCGCGAGCTGAATAAGTTGACAGTGAAGAACCGATACCCCTTACCAAGAATAGATGATTTGTTCGATCAGCTTCAGGGTGTCAGTCGGTTTTCAAGGATAGATCTTCGATCTGGCTATCATCAGTTGAAGGTGAAGGAGCAAGATATCCCTAAAACAGCTTTCCGCACGCGCTATGGTCATTACGAGTTTCTTGCCATGTCTTTTGGTTTGACCAACGCGCCAACTGCTTTTATGGATCTGATGAACCGTGTGTGTCGGCCTATGTTGGATAAATCAGTGATTGTGTTTATTGATGATATCCTGATTTATTCGAAGAGCGAGATTGAGCATGCCGGTCACATTCGGAGGTTCTGGAGACGCTGAGAAGGGAGAAATTGTATGCTAAATTCTCCAAGTGCACGTTCTGGTTGCGCGAAGTTCAGTTCTTGGGTCATATGGTGAATCCCGACGGGATTATGGTGGATCCGGCGAAAGTGGAGGCGGTTATGCAATGGAGGTCACCAAAGACGCCATCTGAGATTCGTAGTTTCTTGGGTTTGGCGGGCTACTATAGAAGATTTATCCAAGACTTCTCTAAGATTGCTTCTCCTCTAACTAAGCTAACCCGAAGGGATGTGAAGTTCATATGGGGTCAAGCTCAAGAGAAGGCGTTCGAAGAGTTGAAGGCAAGATTGACTCAAGCTCCTGTTCTGTCATTACCCGATGGAAGCGAAGATCTAGTGGTTTATTCTGATGCTTCCTACTCAGGGTTGGGGTGTGTGTTAATGCAGAGAGGGAAGGTTATAGCCTACGCATCCCGACAGTTGAAAGTTCATAAGGTTAATTATCGCCACTCACGACTTGGAGCTAGCAGCCGGGTCTTTGCCTAAAGATTTGGAGGCTCTATCTCTATGGGATGAAGTGCACTATTTTCACTGACCACAAGAGCTTGAAGTACTTCTTCGAGCAAAAAGACCTGAACATGAGGCAGAGGCGATGGTTGGAGCTTATAAAGGATTATGATTGCGAATCCATTACCATCCGGGCAAAGCTAATGTGGTGGCGGATGCCTTAGCCGAAAGGAAAGGCCCGAACCGATTCGGGTGAAAGCTTATCACTATATCATGACCTCTGATGTGATGAAGCAAGCCAAGGAGTTTCAAGATGAGGCATTGAAGAAGATCATCTTAACTCGGAAAGAATGAGAGGTCTGGTTGGGGAATTGGGTGAAAACACACTCGGTGTTAGAACTCGATTCGGTCGTGTGGGATTCCTCGTTTTGGGGATCTACAGATGAAGATAATGGATGAAGCTCACAAGACTCGATACTCCATTCATCCAGGTGCCACGAAAATGTACCATGATATGAAGAAAGATTATTGGTGGTCGGGTATGAAGCGCGACGTGGTGAAGTATGTGAGTAAGTGCCTTACTTGCTTATAGGTGAAGGCCGAGCACCAAAAGCCGTATGGGAAGATCCACCTTTGGATATACCAGAATGGAAGTGGGAGCACATCACCATGACTTCATTACAAAGCTACCGCGTACTCCGAAGGGGTATGATCCATATGGGTGATAGTTGATCGTCTGATGAAGAGTGCTCACTTTCTACCGATCCACGAGACGTATTTATCTGAGAGGTTGGCTGATCTGTTCATTAGGGAAATTGTAACTTGTCATGGTGTGCCGGTGTCTATTGTGTCTGATCGCGACACTCGGTTTACATCTAAATTTTGGAAGAAATTCCACGACGCTATGGGGACGAGGTTACATATTAGCACGGCTTATCATCCTCAACCGATGGTCAATCAAAAAGGACCATTCGAACGTTGGAAGACATGCTTCGGGCATGTGTGATTGATTTTGGTGGAAGTTGGGATGACCACTTACCGTAGCCGAATTCTCCTACAACAACAACTATCATGCCAGTATTGGTATGCCACCATATGAGATGCTATATGGTAGGAGATGCAGAACGCCCGTTTTTTGGGGTGATATTGGTCAGAAGGAATTGGGAGCATCGAGGTATCGGGCTACGACTGAGAAGCTTGAAAAGATCAAAGCCTTTATGAAGGCAGCCAAAGATAGACAGAAGTCGTATGCTGATAAAAGATGCAGTCCGATTGAGTTCCAGGTGGGTGACCGGGTTATGTTGAAGGTCTCACCTTGGAAGGGTATTATCTGATTCAGAAAGCGGGGCAAGTTGAGCCCAAGGTATATGGCCCTTTCCGAATCATTGCTTGAGTGGGAGAGGTGGCCTATAGACTGGAGTTATCGGATGAGTTAAATGGAATTCACCCAACATTCCACGTATCTCATCTAAGGAAGTGCCTAGCAGATGAAGATATGATTGTCCCATTGGAAGATATCGAAGTAGATGAATGGCTCAATTATGTGGAGCAACCAGTGGAAATCATCGACCGAAAGGAGAAAAGGCTAAGGAATAAAGTGGTTCCTCTTGTGCGTGTACAATGGAAGCACAGGAAGGGATCCGAATCAACGTGGGAGACTGAGGAAGAAATGAGACAGCATTATCCACGTCTGTTCAAAGAATAATAGGTTTTAGGGACGAAACCTATTTAAGGGGGGTGGACTTGTAACACCCGATTATTTATTCATTTATTTTGAAGCCGACTAAAGAAGAAAAGAAATAAAGTCCAAAGTCGAGGGACCAAACTCGCCAACGAAAGAAAGTCGGGTGAGTGGGAGTATATAAGGGAGATGTCAGCCCTTACCCTCTCCCCCACACTCATAAATCAGCCAAAGAAAGGGGAGAAGAGAGAAAGAGAGAAAAAGAGGAAAAGTGTTGGTTCGGGTTGGTTCGAGTAGCCAAAGTTGTTGAGAAACGAGTCAAACCGAAGCTCTACTCGTTGTGGTCGTTGTGTGAGTTCTAGAACCCCTCTTTTACTTGTTTTCAAACGATTTTAGGGCTGGAAAACATCTGAAATCGGGTTTTTGAGCGTGTGTATGTTTGACCCGTTTGTGTATGTGTATGTGTATGTATGATGCGTTTGTGGCTTGATTGTGAGCTTGTGTGTGCTTGAATGGTGTTGTGGTATGCATCCCTAAGGTTTAGGATGGTCGATTTAGGCTTAAAATGGGTTTAGATGAGTTTGGAGGCCGAAAACCCTCGGCTGCAGTCGAGATGAACTGCATTCTGCATCAGCTAGGCTAGGCGACCGACTGGAGGCCGAATGGAGGCCATACGGCCGATTAGGGTGCGATTGGGGTCCATTCGCACGATTGAAGGTCCATTCGCACGATTGAAAGGCCAGTCGCATGGAGGTCATGCGACTGAAGGTCCAGTCGCATACGTGCTCATCCGCATTAATCTCATTCGCACGAGGTCCATCCGCATTGTCCATTCGCACGACTGGATGTTCATTCGCATAGGTGTTCATCCGTATTAGTTCATTCGCATGATGTTCAGTCGCATGGAGGCCATGCGACTGAAGGGTGTCCATACGCCCGAATAGGGCTGTCGCACCCGTGGAAAGTGTAGTTTGACTTCTGACTTTCGGGGAAAAGTGCAGATGTAAGTTTTGACGTAAAGGTTCCTGTAAGAGCATGTAAGATGACGATTGAGGTCTTAGAGAGCATGTTGGGCATGATGATGATGAAGTTGCATGTTTATGCTTGCCCTGTATGATGATGAACGTGTATGATATGTTCCTTATATGATGTATGTTATCTTTCTTGTGGCTTTACGTGTCATGTTAATGAATGAACGAAGTATTATGTAACGTAAAGTGAAAGATAATGAAAGGGGAACATAAAGTAAGAATGCATGCATTATTGAATGATGAACGAACGAAAGAAAGGCTTGCAAGCACATATATGAGGTGAGCAACTCGATGGTTGCAAGAGACTCGGATAGCGTGCCATCGATGAGAATGGCAATGAGGTGAGCAACCCTGTTGTTGCAACAGACTCGGACGGTATGCAATTCTTGAGATTGCTATGAGGTGAGCACCCCTATGGTTGCAACAGACTCGGACAGCGCGTTATCGTGAAGTTGCCATGAGGTGAGCCACCCTATGGTTGCAAGAGACTCGGATAGCATGCTATCGTTAAAATTGGCAATTGGGGTGAGCAACTTTATGGTTGTAACAGACCCGGTTAGCGCGAAGTCGTTGGGATTGTTAATGAGGTGAGCAACCCTGTTGTCGCAACAGACTCGAAGGAACGAACGTATAAAGGAACAAAAGATTATGTATGAAAGAACGAAGTATGAATGAACGTAAATGAATTATCGGAATAATGTACAGAATAAGATCCTTGTCATTCGACCTCAGTAATCGTGGCTGAGTACCACGAATAGGGTAAAATCTGACCGGATCTAGATTGAGAATGATGAACATAATACTGATATTACCTGTATGTACGTATGATGTATGATCGCGAACGAATGTAAAGTAAAGTATATTTTATTTATAAAACTAGAACTCACTCAGCAACACTGACTTTGATGTGTTTCCAGTTGGCAGGTAATGATTGCTGAGGATGGCACCGTGAAGCTACTCAGCTCCTTTTGGGATGGCATTCTTTTGATTGATGTTTTTGCATTGTAATGCGAACAAACTATTTTGTAATGAATGTTGTATTAATTTGCAAAAGCATTTACATGGAAATGAAAGATTGTTTTAGTTTTCCGCTGTGATTTTATGAAATACAAATGTAATTATACGTTTTATATGCGATGAGAACCCAACTGTAAGCGTCCCGGGAACGGGGCCTTACATGTACGTACATACAGATAATATAATTATTATCTTCTTTAATCTTTCATGCCTCATTCTTTACTTTTCCTTTCTGTCACCCATAAACCCTTCCCTTCTGTTTATGGTACTGAACCTAGGCCCATCATAGACCTTTTATAACGGTGCATCGCGCCTCGTGGTCACAGTACCTAGGGTAAAGTTTAGGTTTACTATGCAATACCTTTCTGTTCATGGTTCTGGACCTAGGCCTCTCCTAGAACTTCTATAACGGTGCATCGCACCTCGTGGTCACAGTACCTAAGGTATGAATGTACATGTACCATTGCCATAAGCAATACCTTTCTGTTCATGGTTCTGGACCTAGGCCTCTCATAGACCTTCTATAACGGTGCATCACACCTCGTGATCACAGTACCTAAGGTATGCAGTAATAGTTCTATGCAAATGGTCAATCACAAGGAAAGACCCCGATGTGCATGCCATGCTTACAAGACTATCATTACTTTCATTACTTGTTAATGCATGCATTCTTACTTCATGTTCCTCTTTCATTATCTTTCACTTTATGTTATATAATACTCCGTTCATTCATTAACATAACACGTAAAGTCATAGGAAAGATAAACATACATCATCACAAGGAACATAAACATATCATTCATACATCATCATGCGGGGCATCATACATACATAACATACATCATGTATAACCCTGCAACATCATCATCATGCATAAGCATCAATCACAATACATTACATACCCATCATACCATCTATGACCCTCAAAGTCAACTTACATAACCCTCGAGAATCTCCTAGTTCAAAGCCTACATTACCTCTTTTTCCCCAAAAAGTCAGAATTATTCTAAGTGTTCATCCGCATTTCCTATAGTTCATCCGCATTTGCTATAGTTCATCCGGATTGGCTATAGTTCATCCGCATTGGTTTTACTTCATCCGTATTTGTCATCCGCATTTGACTTACTCATCCGCATTTCATGTACTTAGTCAAATGCTCATCCGCATTGACATACTTCATCCGCATTTCCCAGACTTAGTCAAATGCTCATTCGCATTGACACATCTCATCCGCATTTCCCAGACTTAGTCAAATGCTCATCCGCATTGACACATCTCATCCGCATTTCCCAGACTTAGTCAAATGCTCATCCTCATTGACACATCTCATCTGCATTTCCAGACTTAGTCAAATGCTCATCCACATTTCATGCACTTAGTCAATGTTCATCCACATTGACTTCATCCGCATTTGACGTCATCCGCATTGACTTACTCAATTGTTAATGTTCATCCGCATTAACTCCTTTCCATCCGCATTGACTTCCAAACACTTAGGCAGATTTAAAAACTTAACATGTGAGCCTAACATATCATATTTGATTTCCATGCACCATTTATCATGTTCTAAGCTTAAATCTTACCCTCTAAGCCTTAGAAACATAATCATACATCATCAAGCATAAACATAGTCACACATCACATCATAACATCATCATACACACATTCAAGCATACGGGTCCGAAACCCAGTTAAATAAAAACATACATTCATGCATTTCCAGCCCCAAAATCAGTCAAAAACCAGTAAAAGAGGGGTCCTAGAACTCACCTTTGCAGCCTTGAGTGGGCTTCTTCCAAACTCGTTTGCAAATTGAATTCAACCTCCTAGAAACCCATTAAAAACATACCCGAACACATACAAACACACATAAGCATAAACCCGAGGATAAGACCAGTCAAGAACACCATAAAAGCATGAATTCTTACCTTGAATTCGAAATCCTTCAAGTTCTTTCTCAAAGCCGAGAATTTGCTGCTCCCAGCTACTCTCTCTCTCTAAAACCTGAAAATCAGTGGTGTATGTGACATATGGGCGGCCATACCGCCTTTTACACCCACTTTTCAAACATTTTGTCATTTTGGACACCTTTTACCCCTAGACTTAGGTTTTATTTCTTTTCCTTCTTTTTCTTCACTTATTCTTCTTTCTTGTCTAAAAATAGCCGGGTGTTACATTATGTCCTTAGGTCTATGCTTATGTGTGTTTATATGTGTTCGGGTATGTTTTAGTGGGTTCTAGGCAGTTGAGTTCAATTTGCAAACGAGTTCGGAAGAAAGCCATACTCAAAAGCTGCAAAGGTGAGTTCTAGGACCCCTCTTTTACCTGTTTTAACTAAATTTGGGGCTGGAAATGCATGAATGTATATTTTCATTAAACTGGGTTTCAGACCCGTATGTTTCATTTGGTATATGTTGAACATATGATGTGATGTATGATTATGTTAATGCTTGATGATGTATGATGATGTTTCTAAGACTTCGGATGCATGATTTAAGCTTAGAACATGATGAACGGTGATTTGAAATTGAATATGATGTTTAAGGCTCATATGTTAAGTTTTAGAATCTGCATAAGTGTTGAAAAGTCAATGCAGATGAGCATTGACTAAGTATGACAAATGCGTATGAAGGTTAATGTGGATGAAAGTCAACTCGGATGAACATTGACTAAGTCTGAGAAATGCGGATGAATATTGACTAAGTAAAGGGAAATGCGGATGAGTAATGGGAAGAAATGCGGATGAACAGTTAATGCGGATGAGTATTAACTGCTAAGTAAGTAATGCGGATGAACAGTTAATGCGGATGAGGTCAATGCGGATGAGCATTGACTAAGTATGGAAATGCAAATGAAGTCAATGCGGATGAAGTCAATGTGGATGAACCTAACTATATGAAAAGCGGATGAGTAAGGCAAATGCGGATGACAAATGCGGATGACAAATGCGGATGAAGTAAGTCAATGCGGATGAACATTGACTAAGTATATGAAATGCGGATGAGTAAGGCAAATGCGGATGAAGTAAGTCAATGCGGATGAAGCAAATCAAATGCGAATGAACAATAAGGTCAATGCGGATGAACACTTAGACTTTTTCTGACTTTTTGAGAAAAAAGACGAATGTAGGCTTTGACTTGAGATGTTCTCGGGGATTCATGTAAGTTGATTTTTGAGGTCATAGATGTTAAGATGGGCATGTAGTGACGTGTGATTGATGCATATGCATGATAATGATGTATGAAGTTGCATGATTATGCATGTTGTGTATGTATGATGTTGCCCTATATGATGATGATGTTTGTGTATGTTATGTTCCCTATTATGATGTATGTTTATCTTTCCTATAGCTTTACGTGTCATGTTAATGAATGCAATGAAGTATTATGTAAAGTAAGGTGAAAGATAAAGAAAAGAGGAACATGAAGTAAGAATGCATGCATTAATGAAAGTAAAGAAGGTCTTGCAAGCATAGTACGTCAGGACACGCCATTAAAGGTGTTAGCCCAACGGTGTGCGGGTTCGCTACCCTGGAAGGATGCACATTGGGGTCTTTCTTTGTGATTGACCATTTGTATAGCTCCATTGCTGCATGCCCTATGTATTGTGATCAGAGGTGCGAGCACCGTTATAGCTGGCCTATGATAGGCCTAGGTCCAATACCAGGAATAGCTGGGCATTGCACATAGCAGTGGTATACCTAAAATCTACCCTAGGTGCTGTGATCAGAGGTGCGAGCACCGTTATAGCTGGTCTTTCATATACCTAGGTCCAGAATCAGGAATAGCCAGGTAAAGTTTATGGTTGAGAAGAGAGAAGATATAATGATGAACGAGTGATGCAGATAATAATGATATTATCTATGTGTACATATGATATGTGATCACATGTTAAAGAAATGAACGGTTTAATGAAAGAAAAGTATGTTTTAATGTAAAATCAGAATCACTCAGCAACGCTGACTTTTTATGCATTTTCCAGTTGGCAGGTGAGCATTGCTGAGGATGGTGCGGGGCAGCTACTTGGCATTGGGATGGCATTCTTTTGTTAATGTTTTTACATGATAATGCGAACAATTGAAATTTTGTAATGAATACTGTATTATTTTGCAAAAGCAATGTCAATGAAAATGTTGTTTTAAATGTTTCCGCTACAACGTTTATTTCATGTTAATGTAATTATATGTTTTATGTGTAACGACCAGTTGTAAGCGTCCCGGGAACGGGGCCTTACATTTCAGGCGCATGACCTTCAGTCGCATTCCATGTGTATGGCCCTCAGTCGCATGGCATTCAGGCGCATGGACCAAAGTCGCACACTATTCAAGAGCATGGCCTTCAGTCGCATGCCTTTCGGCCATATGGCCTCTAGTCACATGCCATTCGGCCGTATGGCCTCCAATCGCATGGCATTCGGCCGTATGGCCTCCAATCGCATGGCATTCGGCCGTATGGCCTCCAGTCGCATGCCATTCGGTCTCATGGCTTCTAGTCGCATGAGCCCTAGCTGGGTGCAGAATGCAGTCTCTTCGAACCTGAACTGTAGATTTCGGCCTCCGGTCCTTTTTTAACATGTTCTAGGCTTAAACCAATCATCCTAAGCCCTAGAAACACGACCACAACATCATTCAAGCATCACAAGCCCAAACACGAGCCCCTCCCAGTCGCATACCACACACAAACACACAAAAACGGGTTCAACACCCACACAACCAAAAACAGTTTAGGTATGTGTTCTAGCCCCAAAATCAGTCAAAATCGTGTAAAAGAGGGGTCCTAGAACTCACCTTGATAGCCTCTTCGAGTAGAGCTTCCTACAAACCCGCTTGACTTCGACTTTTGCACTTGATTCTTCAAGAAACCCTAAGCTTTTGCCCTTTTCTTCTCTCCTTTTATCTTGGCCGATTGAAATTGAGTGTGGGAGAGTGGTGTGGGCAACCATGCCCTTTACACCCACTCTTCCAAACTTTTCCCCTTTTTGGCAAGATCGGTCCCTCAACTTGGACTTTATTTCTTTTTTTTTCTTTTTCTTCTTTCTTTGGCTTCAAAGGAAAAAAATAACCGGGTGTTACAACATCCATCTCGATAATAACCAAAAGTGAAATTCTCTCTTTTTAATCATTTGGTCTTTACTAAAAAATTTAGTTCATTTTCTATAGTTTTTTTTAGATTTTGATATCTTATAACCTTTACACATTTTTCTTTAATCTTCTCTCTATAGAAATGAGGCCAAAGTCATGTGTACATACTGACATACCGAGAGGAGAAGTTGTATATAGTGAGGATGATCAGATTAGGGTAAAAATTTAAGAAATACAACACATTGAGGTAGTGATAACGATAATCTCTCTTTAAGTATATTAGAGACTAAAGTCTCATGGTGGATAAAAAATAGTAAAATATACCATGCATAAACTAGTTATAGAAAACATATACGAGAAAGGAGGTTGTTTGTGATATCATAGAAGCTAAATGTAGGCTAGTTGTTTTTTTCAATTTTTATTCTCTTATTAGTATATTTTACATTTATTATTTAGATAGGCTTAAACCCTATGTATTATATGAGTTAAATAATAAAAATAATGAATTGACGAATAGTTAGAAACTATATAACATTGTTTCAATATAAGATATGATCAAAATCACATATAAGTAAGTAATTTAATTTATAACACATTCTATTAGTTTTAAATATAAATATTTGTTTTTTTAACATTTCGTTCCTAAGAAAACTATTTTTCCTAGATATAAAGAGTGTCACTTAAATCAAAGACCAATCATAGAGGAAGTTGCATAGGATACTTTCACTTAAAACAATACTAATACAATGATTTCATCTTTGTAAAATGTTTATTTATAAAAATTTGCTTGTGTAAATATATTTATTTAATTATTTTAATTTTATACGTAATAATCATATTTTTAAAAGATTGCTTTGAAAAAGTTTCTTTTGTTTAGAAAAAAGCTTAATGTTTCAAAACTTTGTTTTAAAACATATTATTTTTTATTTATTGAACAATATGTTGTTTTAGAAATGTTGATTTTAGAATAATCTTAATTTTTAAAATAAGAAAGGGAGAGAGAGGGGGGGGGGAGATATTTAAGGATGAATTATTTTCACTTTTTTAAGATATGTATAGATTTAGAGTGTGACACAAGTGTAAAAAAATATAATTTTTCTTAAAATATAAAGATGAAGACATGAAGATGTGTAGCTTTACTAATTTAACATAAAATTATAAGATGCACCTTTCCTCTATCTTATCCAGCACCTCACTCCTCATCATCTCTCACTCCTCATCATCGCTTTTATTCGATGGTTCAATCGTCTAAAAGCTAAAGAAGAAAGGATTAATAGTGACATTCAATCAGAGTAGCTGAATCACCTTCTGTTCCTCTCTTCAACCCCATTGAAGCCTACTCCCATTACCACAAAAACCCCTAACATTCCCGTTCAATTGTTGGTTGCACCAGATATCCCTTAGCCTCCATTCAATTGTTGGTTTTTAATAGTAATTAGTTACTTTGGAATTCAACACTTTACCCGTTTCCAATCCCTACCATGTATATTAATGGTCGGGGTGGCGGATAAGGATTATTGTATCATCCTTAACATATTAGGTACGATCCCTAATAGCATAAGCTCATTTGATGTTATCATTTGTGTTCCTTAATGTAGCTTAGTAGCTAATGGTGGTGCTTTTGAGGCATGTGATTGTGGTTTGTCATTGTGAATCAAGGGCACCCACATTTGCTTGATTTCATACATTGGTGGGTTCAATTCACTCGACGTGTGCTTTATACTTTCTCAAGTACGATTCTTAAACAAATCATAATGATAGATGTGAACATGACTACCAACTAGATTAAATTTATGTAATTTTTAGTCATTTAAACAAAGAATTCAATCCAATTTAAAATGGCATCTAATAGGGGTGATATGACCACTTTTTGCTTTTGAATGTTAGAATGATCACTTCTAAAATTCAACAGATGTAACATCTTGTATTTTTAGGTTAATTTAAAGTCAACTGCGTTTTTCTTATAAGGGCAATTGGTGCCTTATATGAAACTTATGGGTTACTTATGCTTATGGTTTTAATTTGCTTTTAATTCTTTAACTTTTAACTTGAAAGTTGATAATGTAAATGATTACATAGTAATCAAATAACAATCTTAATAATGATAATTATTATATAATAACAATAATAATAACTAATAATAATAATAATGATAATAATAATATTAATATCATTAATAATAATGATAACTAATAATAATAACAATATAATAATATTGTTATTAATAAATTGTTGAATTATTAAAAATTAAACATGTATAAAACTTGGATTTAAAAATCTAGGGAGTTATAATGCAAATTTTAAAACTTCAAAAGAAACCTTTCAACATGAAATAACATAAAGAAAACCACAGGGACTATTAAATCCCAAACCCCCACCCCCATTTCCTTTCACGCAAATCCGGCAAAACTCCGGCCAACTCGCCGGCGACTCTCCGGCGAGTCCTAAAGTCACTAAAAACGAATGTTTCATAACTCAAAACCGAACCAAATCGATTCATTTGCACGTTTCGAACTTAAATGCATGGTTTAATTGGGTTAAATCATCGGTATTTACTTGAATCATCAAGTAACCAAAACCATTAAACACAAAGAATTGTTCGAATGGTTAAGGCTAATAATAATCGAATTAACTAGTCCTAATCGAATGTTTATCTGTTAACTAATCATTACAACTTCCAATTTCATCTGAAACATGTTCCAACATCGAATTCGATATCTCCTTCATCGCGTTTCTACAACTCCATTGAAACCCAATCTCCAAACAAATTTAACTTAAATTGACAAGGGGCTTCGCATCTGGATCATCTTTCGAAGCTTCCCTCGAGTTTAATTTGATTATCATCATCGTTTGGGTAGCAAACAAGTGATACGTGGTCGCGATTGGCTCGTGTACTCGTTCTCCATCAAAATCTCACCAATTCGGGTAATTAGACACATCCTCACACACGGTTTCATATGGGCAATGAAAGCCCTAAGTTTAATTCCATTAACAACATCGATTGATGTTCAATTTGATTCAAGAACAATCTAGGGTTCTTGATTTGGGGGAAATGCATCGAGGTTGTGATTATAAGTGTTTAAAATAGATTTCTAACGTGGTTGAGGCCACTGGTTCACTGGTTAAGACTCCTCCCCACATCCATGAGGTCCCGGGTTTGAACTCGGGCAACCTCATCTTTTTTTTAAAAGGCTTTTTGGCCTTAAAATGGTTATGGAAAATTTAAAATAATTATAAAAATGACTTTTACAAATTTCAAATATTTTTAAAATCATCTAACTAATTTTCTTGAAATTTATTTCTTATAATATTTTAATATATTATTAATTATTTTAAACAAATGATATAATTAGTTTAAATTCTTGTAAAATAGATTTTAAATATTGTTTAACTTATTAAATCATTGTTTGTTCAAATAATATATTTAGATTATTTCTCATAAGTTAAACTTAAAAAAATTTGTTTTATTTACTAAATAGTTATTTGCTCAAATAATATACTTAAATTATTTTTCTTATAAAATAGACATTGAATATCCTTATAAGTCACTAAATCATTATTTGTTCAAATAACAAGTATAAATTATTGTTAAAACGTGCTTATTTTATTAGCTATGAGACTTTATTTTTATAGAAATATTACAAAATTATTATAAATGTTATTCTTATTTCGCATCTTTATATAAAATACAAATATATTGTTCCCAAGAAAATATAATTGTTATCCATTTGTTAAATATAATTGACAAAGCCCCAAACATCAACTGAATTAATTTTCTAAACTTATTATAATTAAACTTTAACCTTGTAATTTATATATAATTTTAGGTGTCTTGTGAAGAACTACATTGGATTACTGCTTATTACATTTCTTATTAATCGTTATTTTTTATACATTTGATCAAGTGAGTATTTCTATACCCCTTTTTATACTTTCACACATTAGGGTGAAACATGTTATATTATAAACTTTGCACTTGTAAACACATTTGATTCTTGTAAACTTATGGCATTTCACGTGTATGTTGTGGTTAGTTGGACTTTGTGGCTACCATGTAATGTCGAATATATGTACAATCATTAACTATTGCTAGCCTAGCGAAGTCATAGATCTATGGGCCAGACAAGCCTGATTGGTTGATCCAAGTACACTTAGCTAATCGTAGATACTTTTAAACGTTTGAGACTTGTAAAATTTTGTCGAGGTTTGATTGTGCATTCTGTCTTACATCCCTAGTTACTTTGTTCTCTAACTTACAACATGAATTGCCATCTTTTAGATACTTATGTATTGAAAACTATGGAAATCTCACCAACATTATTGTTGACCCTTTATTTTTAAAATATTTCAGGAAATACTGAAGCTTGATCGCCTTTTTCGAAGTTGTTCACACCTAGGAATGGACCTAGTTAACTTAATGAATAAGCTTGTTATATTTCTTATATTGTGTTCTTATTTGAGACTTATGCTTGTAATGTACCTTTCAAACTTATGAATAATATATTTGTATTTAATAATAGCATTATGTGGCTGTGAAAGATCTTAACTCTCACTTCTCGACGTTTTCGCCGTGAAGGTTGGGGTGTGACAACAGAGACTTAGAATCTAAACATTAATGAAATCAAAGTTAAATTCTTTATCTGAGAAACAATTCGATACATTATTGTTAGAATGATTACTTCTAAAATTCAACAGAGACATGGAATCTAAACATTAATGAAATCAAAGTCAAATTATTTATCTAAGAAACAATTTGATACACATTAAAAACTAAATTAGGTGAATTGTAACAATATAATATGGGATTGAACACTAGTGAAATCAAAGTTATTATTTATCATATAAGCATTGTAGTTGTGACACCTTGTATTTTCAGGTTATTGACATTGATTCAACTCTTGTTATTTTAAATGTTTTCAAGTTATATATTCATTTGGTTAACCTAGAAATTCAAATTAAGATTTATTTGTAACCATATGGGTCCAATATGAACATTTCCTAACTTAAAGGACTAGTAAGTAATTAGCTAAACTAAACCTAATTAATATAAACCTAACCCCCACCCGCCCCCTCTCAACCTCTCGACCTATTTTTTTGTCTCCACCCGTACCCCTCAATAACTCTCTCTCTCTCTCTCTCTCTCTTGGAACTCTCCTCTTTCGATAATAAACCGCAACACCTTTTCCCTCACTCATGGTTCTCTCTCCTTTCTTCGGCGACCGTGAACATCAAGCGGAGCAACCCTACTCGGTATGTTTTCGTCACTATTTATGTTGCATTTGTTGTAGTTTCAGGGTATGGGTTGTCGCATGGGTGAATTACACAAAATATGTATTTATGCATGGATTTGATGTTCGTATGTGTGTGTTACGGGCGGTTTTGGTGTGGGGTGTTCTATCGGGTGTAGAACTGAGAGGAGTGTTAGGGTTTTGTGTGTCTGAATGTGTTGGTGTGTTTGTGCAGAACGCTTGGCCGTGGGGGTGATCGCGGTGGTGTTATGTGATATTTGTTACTCTCAGATCCATTAATTTGCCTTGTAGTTTGTTACCTGTCACATCCGATCGACGACGAAATCATTAGAGTGGACGAATATGAATCGATTGTTCATAGTTCATGGAATTAAATAAGTTGAACTAATATTAAATGCTATTTTTATTGAATAATACTAAACAATTAAATTATTACAATTCAATAAAGATTCAAACAACAAAATAAATTCTTTAATTAAATTAGGTCCAAGTCCTATGTGAACATGAAGAAGTCCTCAAAATAGCATCTCGAAACATGTTAAAAATACAGTCAACATATAATGTTTGTGAGTTCATATGAATTTACATATGTATAAAAGCAACTTTTAAGAGGCAATTCATGTCATAAGTTAAGAAATAATGCAAAAATATAGATAGCATAATGATACAATCAAACCTTGACAAAAATGGTCACAATAAGTTATAACGATTAGCTAAGTGTACTTGGTTCCCATGATGAACAAATATACGTCATTAACCTTGGCTTTAGCACCAAATAGGCTTGTCAAGCCCATAGATCTATGATGTCGCTAGACTAGCAATAGTTAATTATTATTTCTACAAGATGACTATAGTATAAGGCTTACAATTATCGCAAATAACCATAACAAAGTTTATAAACGAATTGCTCATGCATTACAAGTATCAAGATGTTTTACAAGTGTACATTTATACGATTAACATGTTCCACCCTAAAAGGTGTGAAATTAAAATAAAAAGGGGTATGGAAAACTCACATGATGTAAGATGAACTTTAGATAATAATAAGAAACTAAGATTGCTCTAACTATTCCTTCATGATTCAACCTAAGGTTTGTTGTCTTAGTGATTAGAATAATGATTTGATTAAAGATTAAATTTGAATTAGGGTTTCAATTGAAATTTGAGGTTTTAATACTTAGGTTAATTAAAATAAAATTATTAGTGAAATTTAATAATCAAATATTATTTAATTTATAAATAATTGACTAAACAAATGTTAAAAGTGTGAAAAGGAAATAATTAATTTAATAATTAATTAAATAATAACTTGGTCAAAATAATCAATTAAATAATTAATTATTTAGATGATTTATGAAATATTGTTTTAGAACGATTTGAAACAATTTAGGTTTGCCATAAAGTGATTTTTGTAAAATATAAAACTTATAAATAAGTTTTGTTATAACATTTAAACCCTTAAGAAAATGAGATTAGAACTACTAAAAATTTTCAGAGTTTAATAAATAATTTTTGAAATAATTATAATTAACAAAACATTTTTATTAATATTATGATATAATAATAATTTTTGAAAGCTAATTCTGATAAAAAAATGATTTATAAATATAAGTGGGTGCCCTGGGTCGCCCGTATATATGCAATGTGTATTATCATTAGACCAAGTCCTTGAATCTGGTTAAAACATCCCTGTATTTTTTAAAAAAACATTAAATGCTTAATTTCTAATATTTGTTAAGAACCCTAATTCTATCGTGATCCAAATTGTAACATCTCGTAATTTTCCGTTAATTGAAAGTTATCATCATTTATTCTTTAAGGACCTATGTTGTCAATTTTGAAATTATAGGTTATCTATCTTTATTTCTAAGTTGTCATTAAATTTTAAATTATGAAAGTTAATTGTAAGGCCCCGTTCTCGGGATGCTTACAGTTGGACCCTCATCGCACATAAAACATATAATTACATTTGTATTTCATAAAGCATCGCAGCGGAAACATTTAAAAATGACATTTCATTTCAATATAGTAGCTTTTGTAAAATAATACATCGTTAATCAGTTACAAAATACATTGTTACATTACATCACAAAAGCATTATATAAATGTATGCCATCCCAAAAGAGTTGAGTAGCCACCTCGTGCCATCCTCAACAATCATTACCTGCCAACTGGAAACATGTCAAAGTCAGTGTTGCTGAGTGAGTTCTAGTTTTATAAAATAAAACATACTTTTCTTTCGTTAAAACCGTTCTTTACTTTTATGTGATTATACAACATACGTACACATAGATAATATCATTATTATCTTCATCATTCGTTAACTTTTGTTCATTCATTCATCTTACTTTCATTCGTTCCTTCATCATTACATCTTTTCCTTTTGTCATCACCATGAAATTTAACCTTCATGCTCATGATACTAGGCCTAACCCTATGATAGACCTTCATTCACGGTGCACAACACCTCTGGCCACAGTACCTAAGGTAAGTTCAGGTATACCATTGTCATATGCGATGCCCTTTATGCTCATGGTACTGGACCTAAGCCTATAATAGACCTTCAACCGTGGTGCCCAACACCAATGGTCATAGTACCTAAGGCACGCAACAATGGTTCATACATATGGTCAATCACAAAGAAAGACCCCGATGTGCATCCTCCCGGGGTAGCGAACCCGCACACCGTTAGGCTAACACCTTTTAAAGGCGTGTCCCGACATACAATGCTTGCAAGACTTGCTTTACCTTCATCAGTCATTAATGCATGCATTCTTACTTCATGTTCTATTTTTCTTTATCTTTCGCTTTACGTTACATAATACTTTCACTTCATTCAATAACGTTCATTGTAAAGCCATGGAAAGATAAACATACATCATAACAAAGAACATAACATACACAGGCATCAACATCATACAGGGCAACATCATACATACATAACATCATGCATAAACATGCAACATCATCATCATGCCCAACATTCTCTCTAAGGCCTCAACAGTCATCTTATATGAACTTACGGAAACCTTTAAGTCAAAAACTTACATCTGCACTTTTCCCCGAAAGTCAGAAGTTAAACTACACTTTTCCTCGGGTGTAACAGCCCTATTCGGGCGTAGGGACACCCTTCAGTCGCATGGCCTCCATGCGACTGAGCATCATGCAAATGGACCAATGCGGATGAACACCCATTCGTGTGAATGAAACTAGTGTGGATGGACTCCATGCGGATGAGTCCCATGCGAATGGACCTAATGCGGATGGAACTAATGCAGATGAGCATTTATGCTACTGGCTCCTAATCGTGGAATGAACTCTCAGTCGCGCGAATGGACCTCAATCGTGCGAATGAACCCCAATCGCACCTCAATCGTGCGAATGAACCCCAATCGCACCTCAATCGGCCGTATGGCCTCCATTCAGTCGCCTAGCCCTAGCTGGTGCAGAATGCAGTTCATCCCGAACCTAATCTGCCATTTTCGACCTCCAAGCTCATCTAATCCCATTCTAAGCCCAAATCAACCATCCGAAACCTTAGGAATGCATATCACAACACCATTCAAGTACACACAAGCTCAAAATCAAGATCCAAACGAATCATACACTCACACACACACACACACACACACCCAAATGGGTCAAACACATACACACTCAAAAACTCGATTTTCAGAAGTGTTCCAGCCCCAAATCATTCAAAAACATGTAAAAGAGGGGTCCAAGAACTCACACAAACAACCATAACGAGAAGAGCTTTGATTTGACCCACTCCTCAACGATTTTGCTCACCCGAATCAACTTGAACCAACTTTTCTCCCTTTTTCTCTTCTTTCTCTCTTCTCCTCTATTGTTTGCTGAAAATGTGAGTGTGGGGAGAGGGTTATGGCTGCCCTCTCCCTACAAATATCACCACATGCCCAACTTTCTCTCGTTGGCGAGTTTGGTACCTCGGCTTTGGACTTTATTCTTTTCTTCTTTATTCATCGGCTTCAAAATAAATAAATAACCGGGTGTTACATTAATAATTAAAACATTAAATCGAACAATATTAATAATTATGATAATAACAATAATTATAATAATAATAATAATAGTAATAATAATAAGTTATAATAATAATAATACTAATAATAATACTAATAATAATAGTGTGAATAATAATAATAATAATAACAAGTTATAAAAGTTATATAACTCAAAAGGTTTGAAACTTAAAAGTTATATAATTATAAGAGTTAGTTTTGTCAATTCATAACTTTAAAAGAAAGTTTAAAACATAAAATAATAAGCATACAAAAGTTGAGGGGCTAATTGTATAAATTTTAAAAAATTAAAAACCAAATCCCCCATCCATTCCCGCATTTCCACTCACCATTCCGGCGGAGCTCCAATGAGCTCTGGTGACGCCCAAAATCACCAAATTTTGACCGGTTATGAAACCCAAACCGTTCCAAACCCCTTCGTGTACATGATTCAACCTTGAATGCATGAATTAATGGTGTTTAACCCACCGGTTACAAGCCCATTCGATCGAATAACCAAAGGCTATCGTATAACCGCTCGACATTGAAGACACCATAATAATCAAATTAAACAAGCATAAACAATCATTTAACTACCTTTAGTCTATTCCAACTTCCAATTGCACCTGAAACAAACATGATCTTCGAATTTGAACTTCATCTTTGTCGTGAGCCTGCAACCTAATCGAATCCTACTTTCCAAACAATTTGAACAAGAACATTGTCTGAAGCTACACTCGAGTTTAATTTGGTTACCACTAACGCTTGCTCATCGAACGGATTCAAGTCTTTAGTCGCGGCTGTTCTTCAAGTCTTGTCATCAAAACCGAACAACATCTTGATTATTAATCATACATAAAAACTCGAAGTCACATGGAGAACAAAAGCCTCATGGTTAATTGGGTTAATAAGATCAAATTGATGTTCAAAATTGATTCAATCATTCTAGGGTTTATAGTGATTTGGGGATGTCTGGCTGTTTGTGTTTAAAAGAATTTGGAACCAAAGTAAACCAAGGTCGCGACCCTGGTTCACTGGTTAAGACTCTACCCCCACAACCATGAGGTCCCGGGTTCGAACCCGGGCATACTCATGTATCTTTTTAAGGCTTTTTAGCCCTCAAATTAATTATACAAATTTTTTAATAAATATAAAAATAGTTTTTGTAAACTTTAAATATTTTTATAGACACCAAATGATTTTCTAAATTTTTATTAAATTTAAATAATTAAATAACTTTTTATAAGAAAACCTTTTAACAAAGGTTATTCTTGGTTTTTTTCTATTAAAATAGATTTCAAATAATAAATTATTATTGATCCAAACGTTACCTTTTAAATCATGATTATTTTAAAGTGTTTACATAAATTTTATATTTAAAATTGATTAGTTGTTACAAATGTTTTAATTTCATTTTCTCTATTAAAATACATAAATGGTAAATTTCTTTATTAAAATATTTAACGTACTTACAAAAATCCTCAAATTCCACTTAAAACCCTAGTCCTTGTTATTTGTTATTAAGCTCAAACCTTATATATATATACATACACACACACACCACACACACACACCACACATATATATATATATATATATATATATATATATATATATATATATATATATATATATTCTTAGGTACTTGTGAAGGATTGCGTTGGAACGTTATTTAATATTTGTTATTAATCATCATTCCTATACTTATTTGCCATGTGATTTTTTCCATACCCCTTTTGCTTATTTTTACACTTTGGGGTGAAACATGTTACGTTATGATTATTGCACTTGTAAACTCGTTTAAATCTTGTAAACACTTGGGCAATTCACTTTGTTTGTTGTGGTTAGTTGAACTTTAGTAATTACCATGTGATGACTATTATATGTACAGTCATTAACTATTGCTAGCCTAGCGACGTCATAGATCTATGGGCGTGACAAGCCTGCTTGGTTAATCAAAGTATACGTAGCTAATCATATAATCTTGTAATCTTGTAAACTGTTAAGTTTGATTGTTACATTTGTCATGCATCCCTAGTTACTTTGCTCACTAACCTATAACATGAATTGCCATCTTTTATATATGTATGTATGAAAACTATAGAAAACTCACCAACATTATGTTGACCCTTTATTTTAAACATGTTTCAGGAAATGCTCAAGTTTGATGTCAACTTTGAAGTTTACTCTCATTTGGGATTGGATCTAGATTAATAAATGAATTGTCTTGGATTATTTCATCTTATGTTATGTTTGTTTCCTATTTGAGACTTATGTTTGTAATTTACATTTGAAACTTATGATAATGATATGTGGATTACATAATAGTGTTTTGTGGCTGTGAACAATCTTAACCCTCATATCTCTACGATTCCGCCGTCAAGGTTGGGGTGTGACACAAATAGAACAACCAATCGATGGTGTTAATGAAATCAAATATATAGCTTTGATTCCCCATATGAAAACAAGTGTATACATGGATTTAATTACCCGAATTAAGATGAAATCGATGATAGTTAAAAGGATGGGGTAGCGAATACGGGGTAATAAGATCGAGATGATAATGATGGTTTCATTTCAGTTGGGATTGTTCAAAGCTTCCACTAACGATGAAAATCAGAAGTGCCAGATCAATTTGGAGCAATTATGTCTTGAAGATGGATGTCGACTAGTTCTCAAGTGCGATGAATGTGGTGTTGAATTCGAGTTGTGTGCGGGTTTTGATTGCAATTGGAATCTAGAATAGTGTTCTTGGATTGCAACAACCATTTTTCCTTGATTATATAGTCTTGATTTTTGCTGTTACTTGATCAATGAGTTAAGGCTTTGAATGGGGTTGCTGTTTCGAGTGCATAACCATAACCGCCTAGTAATTTCAATTTAAACTAGTCTTGGGTTTGAAACAGACTGGCGAGGGATGAGAGACGGTTCAATCAAGTTAAAGTGGTCGAATTGTGAGGATTTAACCTCGCCAGATTTTGGCCGGAAAGGTTGCTATTATACTAACTGTTGCCATAAAAATTTAACAAATTTTGAATTTCTAATAAACAAATGTACACATATATAGCATTGAGTAATAAATAATTTTAAACAACTTTAAATATTTATATATTATACACATATACTAACTTTAAAGGTGAAAGGTACTACCATTGATGTAACATCTCGTATTTTCGTTAAATTGAAAGTTAACTTTGTTAAATTCTTGTGAGGACTATTCATGTCTTTTATGAAGTTTATGGCTTAGTTATGCTTATTTCTTGGTTATTATTAATTTTAATGTATGAGAGTAATCATCTTAAATTGTACAATCATAATAAATATGATAATATAGTAATAACAATAATAGTAAAAATAATAACAACTATAATAATAATATACTAGTAATAATAACTAAAACAATAGTATTTATAATAATAATAATACTAACAATAATAATAATAAGTTATAAAAATATTAACTTGAAAGTGTTTAAAACTTGAACTTTAATTAAATTTAGGGGCTTTTTTGCAAATCTAGAAACCTTAATTATGAAGTTTTCACATGAAATAATAATGATGTGAAACTACAGGGACCAAAGTTGTAAATTCGTTGAAAACATCCCAAACCGTCCCCTTGCCCGTTTTTCCGGCCAAACTCCGGCCACCCCGAAAACCATTGAAATTCATCGTTTTTTATCCAAACCATTTCTAATCTCTTCGTGGGAACGATTCGGACCATAACCACACTTTAATTCGAGTTTAAGGCTGGTAATGGGTGACGTTTGGGCTTGATAACCGTCGATCACAAACGTAAACCGTTCGACCATTAACACCGAATAATAACCAAATTAAATGAACCATAATCGAGCGTGTAACTAGTTCTAAGCTATTATCAATCTCAATTATACCTGAAACCCACAGATTCACCTTGTTCGACTACCTCTTTCACCGCAAACCTGCAAGCTAAGTGAGAACCACCTTCCGAGTGATTTAAACCGAAATTGACAAGGGGCTTTGCATCAAGGACATCACACGAAGCTACCCACAAAGTTAATTGAGTTATCATCAACGGTTGCTACGTGAATCAATTCTTCCTCAGTCGCGACTTAGGTTTATACGTGAACATCGAATACCGATCGAAGCTGGTAAGTTAAACACCTATATACACTCGAAATTACATGGCGAACAAAAGCCCTATGGTTAATTCGAGTAATAACACCAAATTTATGCACAGTTTTGGATTCAAACGATCTAGGGTTCATTGGTTTGGGGATTTACTTGAGTTTGTGTTTTTAAGTTTTTAAAACTGAGTTGTAACACGACTGAGGCCCTTGGTTTACTGGTTCCATGTCCACATCTCACAAAAGACGTCCCGGGTTCGAACCCGGCGACCTCCATATTTTTTTAAGATTTTTTTTCAGCCTCTAAAAATTATAGAAAATCACTAAAAATAGATAAAAATTTTTTTTTGTAAACTTTATTATTTTTAAAGTCACACAAGTAGTTTCTCTAATTTATTTCCCCTAGATAATTTGATATTTTAATAAAACAAGGTTCAAATCTAGATTATCTTTATAAAAACAAAAAGGTGTATACATAGATTCTAAGTAATGTTGTAATTCATTAAAATTATTATTTGATCAAATGTTATTGCTTAAAAACTATAATTTTTTTCTAGAAAATATAAAGGAATTTACACTCTATATTTAAGCTTGGTCAAATAATATAAATTCTTTTCGTTATGACAAACTACTTAATTAGTATAGATAATTTTCATTAAAAATAGTGATAAAGGGTTTTTGTTATTAAATATTATTTGTCAAAACCCCAAATTTCCACTTGGAACCCTAGTTCTCGTTAAATCGTTAAACTTATCATTAAACTTAAACCTTGTAATCATACGTGTGCATATATATTTAGGTACCTTATAAAGGTTTACATTGGAACGACGTTTATTATTACTATATAATCATCTTTTATATACTTAGTTTCCAAGTGAGTTTCCTTGCCTCTTTTTTATATATTTCTCACCATTTTGGGGTGAAACATGATACATATACAACATACACTTGTAAACTTTTGAACTTATAAAGCACTTGCAATTCATCTTTATATTTTGTTATGGTTATTTGTGTGTTGTAAGTGATTATATGAGATACATATTTTGTTTGCAATCATTAACTATTGCTAGCCTGGCGATGTCTTAGATCTTTGGGCCTAATAAGCCTATTTGGTGCTAAAGCCGATGTATTGCCGGCTCCTGATGATGTATGCTTGTTCATCATGGGAACCAAATACACTTAGCCAATCAAATATACTTGTAATCAAGTCAAGGTTTAATTGTAACGATATGTGTTCTATAACCTTGCTACTTGTAACCTTGTTATATTATGTATGAAAACCTTGGAAACTCACCAACTTTTTAGTTGACCTTTTATTTTTATCATGTTTCAGGTAATGCCCAAGTTTAAAGTGATCCAATGAAGCTTGCAATAACTTAGGATTTGGACCTAGTTAATGGAATAAAAGGATTATGTTTTGTTATGTTATGCTTGGAATTGTTTCATGTTTGAGATTTTTTTGTTTGTACTTTCTTTTGAACTTATAATTTTAATATTTACATTTAAATATAGCGTTATGTGGCTGTGAACAATCTGAACCCTCACATCTCGACGATTCCGCCGTCAAGGTTGGGGTGTGACAAATTGGTATCAGAGCCCATAAATATAGGGATTTTGGTTATTAGAAATGGTGACCTAGACTATAGTTTATGCATGAACCTCATAGAATAATATTTATATTCTTGTAAAAATACATTGTTCGTATGCTACATAATGCTATGCCATTCTTATGTGCAACTTGATGCCTTAGCATAGGACTGCCTTGTAAATGCTTAAACTTTGTTGCTTGTCTCCCCTAGACTTATTCTCTATTTCTTTAATTCTCCCCGACGAATGAAACTTTCCTAAACTTATTCTCGACGACATGTGGAATCGACACTTATTATCGTGGGTTTAATTCCTTAGACTTTATGTCTAATCTATGAAAATCTCATCAAGGTTTTGATTTCATGAACCTAAGGAATTTGTATGACTCATAGACACCTGTATCCTACTTTTCTTGGCAAAAGGCCTTCAAGCTAAGGCAAGCATTTCGCATAAGTCCTACAGGACTAGTTATGCTTACTTGGGGATTTCTGGGATGAGTGATAAACTATGGTCAACATACACAAATTCCTAAGGCAAATGGGTCAATTAACCTTGACGTGTCAATGTTTCCAAATGGTAATGCGTTACCAAATGGAACCATTCCATGTGCCTTACAACTTTTGAATTATCCTTGTTAAAATTATAATCCTTGTTATTCTCTTTCTCCCGTGTCTAACTTGTCACACCCTCAAAATCCACTTGCGGAGTTTTACCGCGAGGCGTGTGAACAAAACCAGGATCACAGTCAATAGTTACTCAGAACGACTCTATAAGCCATAATTTAAATGAAATCAATCCAAAGTAAATAAATTAAACAGTGCGGAAGCGTTTTGAAAACAACCCAAAGAAATAAAAGTATAATTGTGGCAAAACACGTGCCAATCCCAAAAGAGAAATCATTATTATTAAAATGATAAAATTGTCTTGAAGACCGTGTCATAGAATGCAGTGGACCATGCAGTGCTCCTATGGCAAGCAAGCTAATGACCTGAGAATAGCATACTAAAAATGTCAACACAATGGTTGGTGAGTTCAAGAGATATTCAAATATAAACAGTTTAATAATAGAGATGTACAAGTAGCGTATTGTAACAGATATCTAGTCCATTACAATAAATATTATTTCATAGTGATTTCACAATTGTAGCTGACTGTGTTACGTTGTTGCCTCCTGCCACGACTTAACAGGTCGTGACAATGTTCATTAGGGAAACTTGCACCCGGTTGACCTCGAGTCACACAGGTGGGGCTCGTCAGACCCAGTAGTACTACCCAAATTTCCCTGCTAATCAATATTAACAATTTAAAAGTGTGAGGACTTTTCCATGATATCAACACTATATAATATTGTACACAACTTAAATACATAAAGCGTTCGTGATTTACCAGTATGCTATCTCCCCCAAAGAGAGTAAATAAAAAGTGGGGCATGAACTCACCTAATATGTGTTTAGATACACAGAGTTTGACTTGTCAAACAGAATAGACAGACAACCTTCAGAGGTTACCTAGATCATATAAGTGCATGAGTATGTGTAATCAATAACATGTGAACCCTAAGTACACTACAACCAAGGACTCAAGATTTCAAATAAAACACATGTTTGACCTAGTTGACCCGTTGACCCCTTGGTGACTTTATGTGTTGTAAACCATTCAAGTAATCATACACATATATCATACATAGTTAACATTCAATAGACCATATGTATGCTATATCATCCAGGTGTAACACTTAGATCATCATACAACCAAGTATCATACAAGTCATGCGAATCTAGAACATTAACATATTCACTAGTTACAACACAACTAACATGTCACACAAAGATCAACCACTCACTACATGCCATGTGAAGCCACTCACGACTTCACATCCTAAACCCTGCCAATCCTACTAAGTAGGGCCTCAGATTCGCACGCGTGTATGATGATCATAACCATATTCGTTAACCATATGCATTGCGTTCAACAAACATCACAACAATCAATTTCCAGTCCCAAACATGATGTCCTAACTACTAATCAACACCAACATCATACATGACCATCAAAGTCCAAACATCATCCATGATTATCCAAAACATCCCATACAACTAATTCAACATGTTTCATCACCTTAGAATTCATCCATGATCATACTAACATGCTCCTAACATCCCAAACATGTTCAAGCTATCATTTTTCAGACGTTATGCAAATAAAGTTTCCCTTTTGGGAAAGTACATCCCAATATCCATCAACCATCCAATGTATTCATGAATTCAACATATTTATACTATCTCAAACTCCATACAATATCTAGACATGATCAACATCACCTAATCACCATAATCTAACAATCTTCATAAACAAAAGTTTCTACTTTTGGCAAGCTATGAATCAATAACATCCATTCAAAGATTTCTAGCATTCATAACAAAAATCTAGCATCCAATCATCATCATGAACACATCCATAACATCAATCCATCACTAGATCACCATTACATGCAAAATAAAGTTACTATTATTAGTAACCTATGAACACCAACTTCAGCTCACCAATTTCTTGCAAAATCAATGTATCCTAACATTCATACAACCTACTAATCATCATACATTCATCAAACAATCATCCATCATGCATAATCATAGCATTTTCGAACTAGGGTTTGTTTCATACACAAGGTTCATGATCAATACACTAAAAACATAGAATTCATGCATAATCGACGTTAACTAACATGTATACAATCTAACTAACATACTACATCATCAACCAACATCAATTTTGACTCCATGAAGGCCAATTCACGAATTAGGGTTCGGCCATCATGAACAACTCACAAAAACATGAAAAACTAACCTTTAACGTGTTATAGCTTGCAATTGATGATTCCTACGTGTTTATGCCTTGTAATCGAATCAAATTGATGTTTTGATGCTTGTTCTTGGCTGATTTTCGCAAAGGAGAGGTGTTGGGAAGTGTTTGTGGCCGAAGGGGGTTGGCTAGGTTTGGAGTTGTTTTATATTAAATTTTAATTTACATATTTACCCTTTTAACCCTTGTAATTTGTATTTTATAAAAAACTAAGCTTTAAACTCTTTGTAAAGTGTTTTTAACTTCATAATATAAAGATATAAACTTATGAAATCATTATATCTTATCTTTATAAAAACACAAGACATACGAATAATAGGCACGTTTTCGCGTTACGCGATTAATTTTCTAATTAACCTTTTAAAAATGTGTAAACACATAAACATAACCCAATACTCACATAATCAATTAGATTCACATCAAACTAACATTATCCATTATTATTAGGTCACCGACGTTAAACGACAACTAGTGTGTGCTCACGACACGTGTATACAAGACTTAACGGAACTAACGGAGTTTGGTAACGGAAATTTACCGCATGTCACATAACTCATTTTGTATATTCTAGCATGTCTCGTCATCATGGAATGCGTGGAAGTTCTGATCGTAATCTAGCCACCATGATTGCCCGACAAATGGCTGCCGTCATCCCGACCATGGTTGCTGAACTCATGTAAGGCCCCGTTCCCGGGACGCTTACAGCTGGGTTCTCATCGCACATAAAACATATAATTACATTTGTATTTAATAAATCGCAGCGGAAAACTAAAACAAAATTTCATTTCCATGTAAATGCTTTTGCAAACTAATACAACATTCATTACCAAAAATAGTTTGTTCGCATTACAATGCAAAAACATTAATCAAAAGAATGCCATCCCAAAAGAGCTGAGTAGTCGCCCGTGCCATCCTCAGCAATCATTACCTGCCAACTGGAAACACATCAAAGTCAGCGTTGCTGAGTGAGTTCTAGTTTTATAAATAAACATACTTTACTTTCATATAAAACCGTTCGTACTTTTACATGATCACACATCATACGTACACATAGATGATATCATTATTATCTTCCTCATTCGTTCATTCCTTCTTTCATTACCTTACTTGCGCATCGGACATCATCCCGAACCAATACCATGTGCTACACCCCGGTTAGTCGTAGCTACCGGGCCGAAGTCAACAAATGACAGCTAAACGTATGCCACGGTACTAGGAGTAACCATCAGTCTTAGCTACTGGGCCGAAGTCAACGAATGACAGCTAAACATATGCCACAGTACTAGGGGTAAGCGGTAGAGGTTCTACATTTGGGGTCAATCACCAAGAGGGACCCCGTATCCGATGTGTGCAAGACGTTTCATTCGTTCATCATGTTCCTCTTCCTTTATCTTTCACTTTACGTTACATAATACTTCGTTCATTCATCATAACAAGTAAAGCCACAGGAAAGATATTATACATCGCATAAGGAACATAAACATGCATCAACATCACATCATACATGGCAAAATCATACATACATAACGTACAACATCCTCACCCTCATCATGCCCAACATGCCTCTAAGACCTCGATCGTCATCTTAAAGACTCTTATGGGAACCTTTACATCAACACTTACATTTGCACCTTCCCCCGAAAGTCAGAAGTCAATCTACACCTTCCTCGGTTCAACAGCCCTATTCGGGCGTATGGACACCCTTTAGTCGCATTGCCTCCATGCGACTGAACATCATGCGATTGAACTAATACGGATGAACCCTATGCGAATGAACATCCAGTCGTGCGAATGGACCCTCAGTCGCATGACCCCCATGCGACTGGCCCTCCAGTCGTGGGAATGAACCCCAATCGTGCGAATGGACCCCAATCGCACCCTAATCGGCCGTATGGCCTCCATTCGGCCTCCAGTCGGTCGCCTAGCCCTAACTGATGCAGAATGCAGTTCAACCCGACTGCAGCCGAGGGTTTTCGGCCTCCAAACTCATCTAAACCCATTTTAAGCCTAAATCGACCATCCTAAACCTTAGGGATGCATACCATAACATCATTCAAGCACAACCAAGCAAGAAATCAAGTCACAATCGCGTCATACATATACATACACATACACAAACGGGTCAACTTACACACACACGAAAAACTTGATTTCAGATGTTTTCCAGCCCCAAATCGTTTGAAAACAAGTAAAAGAGGGGTCCTAGAACTCACCTAAACGAGCACAACAACAAGAGCTTCGATTCGGCTTGCTTCACGACAATTTTGGCGACCCGAACCGACACTTTTTCCTCCTTTTTCTCTTCTTTCTCTCTATTCTTCTCTTTGTAGCTGAAATATGAGTGTGGGGAGAGTGGGCTGCCCTCTCCCTACATATATCACCACATTTTCTAATTTTCTTCGTTGGCGAGTTTGGTCCCTCGACTTTTGGACTTTATTTTCTTTTCTTTCTTCACCGGCTTCAAAATAATAAATTCCGGGTGTTACAAGTCCACCCCCCTTAAATAGGTTTCGTCCCCGAAACCTGTTATTCGTCGAACAAACGTGGATAATGCTGTCTCATTTCTTCTTCAGTCTCCCACGTTGACTCGGATCCCTTCCTGTGCTTCCACTGTACACGCACAAGAGGAACCACTTTATTATTAGCCTCTTTTCTTTACGATCGATGATTGCCACCGGTTGCTCCACATAATTGAGCCTTTCATCTATTTCAATGTCTTCCAATGGAACAATCATGTCTTCATCAGATATACACTTTCTCAGATGAGATACATGGAATGTCGAGTGAATCCCACTTAACTCATCTGGCAACTCCAATCTATAGGCCACCTCCCCTACTCGAGCAATGATTCGGAAAGGGCCTATATATCTTGGGCTCAACTTGCCCCGCTTTCTGAATCTGATAATACCCTTCCAAGGCGAGACCTTCAGCATAACCCGGTCACCCACCTGGAACTCAATTGGCCTACGTCGCTTATCGGCATACGACTTCTGTCTATCTTTGGCTGCCTTCATGAAGGCTTTAATCTTTTCAAGCTTCTCTGTCGTAGCCTCGATTACCTCGACGCTCCCCAATTCCTTCTGACCAATATCACCCCAACAAACGGGTGTTCTGCATCTCCTACCGTATAGCATCTCATATGGTGGCATACCAATACTGGCATGATAGCTGTTTGTATGAGAATTCAGCTAACGGCAGGTGGTCATCCCAACTTCCACCAAAATCGATCACACACGCCCGAAGCATGTCTTCCAGTGTCTGAATGGTCCTTTCTTCTGACCATCGGTCTGGGATGATAAGCCGTGCTAATATGTAACCTCGTCCCCATAGCGTCGTGGAATTTCTTCCAAAATTTAGATGTAAACCGAGTGTCACGATCAAACACAATAGACACCGGCACACCATGACGAGTTACAATTTCCTTGATGAACAGATCAGCCAACCTCTCCGATGAATACGTCTCGCGGATCGGTAGAAAATGAGCGCTCTTCGTCAGACGATCAACTATCACCCATATGGAATCATACCCTTTCGGGGTACGTGGCAGCTTCGTAATGAAGTCCATGGTGATGTGCTCCCATTTCCATTCCGGTATATCCAAAGGTTGTATCTTCCCATACGGCTTTTGATGCTCTGCCTTCACCTGTAAGCAAGTAAGGCACTTACTCACATACCCCACCACGTCGCGCTTCATACCCGCCACCAATAATCCTTCTTCATGTCATGGTACATTTTCGTGCACCAGGATGAATGGAGTATCGAGTCTTGTGGGATTCATCCATTATCTTCACCACCCTAGATCCCCAAAACGAGAAATCCACACACGACCGAATCGAGTTCTAACACCGAGTGTGTTTTCACCCAATTCCCCACCAGACCTCTCATTCTTTCTGAGTTAAGGTGATCTTCTTTCAATGCCTCATCTTGAAACTCCTTAACTTGCTTCATCACATCGGAGGTCATGATTAATTGATAAGCTTTCACCCGAATCGGTTCGGGCCTTTCCTTTCGGCTAAGGGCATCCGCCACCACATTAGCTTTGCCTGGATGGTAATGGATCTCGCAATCATAATCCTTTATAAGTTCCAACCATCTCCTCTGTCTCATGTTCAGATCCTTTTGCTCGAAGAAGTACTTCAAGCTCTTATGATCGGTGAATATGGTGCACTTCGTCCCGTAAAGATAGTGCCTCCAGATCTTCAATGCAAAGACCACGACTGCTAGCTCCAAGTCATGAGTAGGATAATTGACCTCATGGACCTTTAACTGTCGAGATGCATAGGCTATAACCTTCCCTCTCTGCATTAACACACACCCCAACCCTGAGTAGGAAGCATCAGAATAAACCACCAAATCTTCGCTTCCATTGGGTAATGATAGAACAGGAGCTTGAGTCAGTCTTGCTTTCAGCTCTTCGAACGCCTTCTCTTGAGCTTGACCCCATACAAATTTCACATCCTTTCGGGTCAACTTAGTTAGTGGAGAAGCAATCTTAGAGAAGTCTTGGATGAATCTTCTATAGTAGCCCGCCAAGCCCAAGAAACTACGGATCTCGGATGGCGTCTTTGGTGACTTCCATTGCATAACCGCCTCCACCTTCGCTGGGTCAACCATAATCCCATCAGGATTCACCACATGACCCAAAAACTGAACTTCGCGCAACCAAAATGCGCACTTGGATAATTTAGCATACAATTTCTCCCTTCTCAACGTCTCTAGAACCTCTCGAATGTGACCGGCATGCTCAATCTCGCTCTTCGAATAAATCAGGATATCATCAATAAACACAATCACTGATTTATCCAACATAGGCCGACACACACGGTTCATCAGATCCATAAAAGCAGCTGGCGCGTTGGTCAAACCAAAGTACATGACAAGAAACTCGTAATGACCATAGCGCGTACGGAAAGCTGTTTTAGGGATATCTTGCTCTTTCACCTTCAACTGATGATAACCAGATCGAAGATCTATCCTCGAGAACCAACTAGCACCCTGAAGCTGGTCGAACAAATCATCTATCCTCGGTAAGGGGTAGCGGTTCTTCACTGTCAACTTGTTCAGTTCGCGGTAGTCAATGCACATCCTCATACTACCATCCTTCTTCTTTACAAATAGGACCGGAGCCCCCAAGGAGAGATACTCGGTCTAATGAACCCCTTATCAAGCAGCTCTCGCAACTGCACCATCAACTCTTTCATCTCGTTGGAGCCAACCGATATGGTGCCTTGGCAACAGGTTGGGCACACGGTATCAGGTCAATCTGAAATTCAATCTCCCTGTCGGTGGCACTCCTGATAAGTCTTCTGGGAACACGTCTGGAAAGTCACACACACATGTACATCAGCTAGTTGTGGTGTTGGTGTATCCACATCCTTCACATATCAAGTAGGCGCTACATCCACGCCTCATACACTTTCCCGCCACCGCCATTGAGATCACCTTCGGAATCGTAGTAACCCGATCACCATAAACCGTTACCAAACTTCCGTCAGACGCTGTCAACCGAACCATCTTCTTGCGACACACAATGTTTGCCTCGAAATCCGCCAACCAATCCATCCCAAGAACCAAATCGAAACCACCCAAGGTCATCACAAACGGTCTAACAGGAAACTTGTGACCCTCAAGTTCCACATCACAATTCTCTATCATCTCAGAAATCCTGGTAGACTTACCTATGGCAGTTTCTACATCAAAGGGCGTATCAACACGTCCACTACTAACAGGCAGCTTAGCACAGAAAGCAGCAGAAATAAAACTCTTACTAGCACCCGAATCAAATAACACAGAAGCTAAAGTCTGGTTCACTAGAAACGTACCGGACACAACGTCAGGGTTCGTCCTAGCCTCCTCCTGTGTCATGGTGAACGCCCTGGCGCTCGCCCTCGGTCCATCACTTCCCTTCTTCTTCCACCCTGAACCCTCAGTCCTCGACTTCTTACAATCTCTGCTCATATGACCAGTTTCCCCACAGTTAAAACATTTGCTCAACATGCAATCCTTCGCCATATGCCCTATCTTCCCACACTTGAAGCACAAGTTTGACCCAAACCTACATTCCCCGCTATGCTCCCTTCTACACTTGCCACACCTTTTCAACCCCGCACTTGATGTGACCACCCGGCGTTCATCCACCCGTGCCTTTTTGTTACCTATCGGGGCATCACCCCGACCAAACCGTTTCCCGTTCCAGTTCTGATCACCACCACCCTTCTTACTTGCTTCAGTCACCACCACCTCCCGCTCATCATACAGCCTCCCTGCCAAATCAACTGCCGACCTAAACGTGCTTGGTCGGGCGGCGATCATATGCCGGCGAACATCCACCGGTAAACCCTGAATGTACCTCTTGATTTTCCGAGACAGAGGCGTCACCTGATCAGGCACAAGCCGTGCCATTTCATTAAACTTGGTGGTATACTGCTGGTGTGTCATGGTTCCAGCCTCCAACTGTAAAAACTCCCTTTCCAACTTATCCATTTCCCGATGAGGACAAAATTCCTCAATCACCAACCTTCTCAGCTCAGGCCATTTCATTTTCCCAATGGCCCTACTACCCTCAGCTTGGACAATGTTATCCCCCAGCACAGAGCTGAATCCACAAAAGAGTGGGTAGCAAACTTCACCTTTTGGTCCTCTCGGCACTCGCTGATATCGAGAACACTTCCATTTCCCTCACCCACCGGTGAGCGGCTGCAGCAGTGCCGTTTCCATCAAAAGTAGGGGGCTTGCATCTCATAAAAGCCCCATAATTACATCCTCGCACTGCCTCTCTGGCACAGGCTCTTCTCTTCTTCTTCTTCATCATCAGACAGAACCGTTTCCGCTCTGGTTGTTCCCGTCCTCCAGAGGATCTGTTTCTTTCTTTCCTTTCCCCTTCTCGTACAGCCTTAATAACTTCAGTCACCACAGACGGTAAGATTGTCTGCATGACCTGATGGACTTCTTCTACAACAGCCTCCTTTACCGAGGCTCTCAGATTGGCGCTTTCGTCGCCACCCTCCGGATGAGGGGTCTCTGGTTCTTCATGAACCACCCTCTCAACTCTGGGTCTCCCTCTCTTGGGTCGCGGTTCAACACCGTGACCTCCACCCCTAGAAGCTTTCGAAGATCTACCTCCGACCATCACACGCACACTGAAAGATTCAAACACCAACACGGTCATTCAAGGAAATAACTCAGTTTATGTCAAGTATAGTAAGTCCCTAATTACAGTGGCCAGTTGTGATTAGCCACTTACTTTACTCTTCATACCCCAAGTATTACCTGTCCTGACTACATCAGTATTTAAATCTACATATAACACATAACACATACCATGCGCACATAAAACCGGTTAACTTAACGAAAATACCTGATGGCACGCAGCTACTCAGATTGGCATCCCATTCCCATTCCGTCCCATTCTCAGTTTAAGATTAGGTTTATTTTGAAAATTTACCCATTTCACTTAAACTTTGGCTCTGATACCAACTTGCAAGGCCCCGTTCCCGGGACGCTTACAGCTGGGTTCTCATCGCGCATAAAACATATAATTACATTTGTATTTAATAAATCACATCGGAAAACTAAAACAAACTTTTATTTCCATGTAAATGCTTTTGCAAACTAATACAACATTCATTACCAAAATAGTTTGTTCGCATTACAATGCAAAAACATTAATCAAAAGAATGCCATCCCAAAAGAGCTGAGTAGTCGCCCGTGCCATCCTCAGCAATCATTACCTGCCAACTGGAAACACATCAAAGTCAGCGTTGCTGAGTGAGTTCTAGTTTTATAAATAAACATACTTTACTTTCATATAAAACCGTTCGTACTTTTACATGATCACACATCATACGTACACATAGATGATATCATTATTATCTTCCTCATTCGTTCATTCCTTCTTTCATTACCTTACTTGCGCATCGGACATCATCCCGAACCAATACCATGTGCTACACCCCGTTAGTCGTAGCTACCGGCCGAAGTCAACAAATGACAGCTAAACGTATGCCACGGTACTAGGAGTAACCATCAGTCTTAGCTACTGGGCCGAAGTCAACGAATGACAGCTAAACATATGCCACAGTACTAGGGGTAAGCGGTAGAGGTTCTACATTTGGGGTCAATCACCAGAGGGACCCCGTATCCGATGTGTGCAAGACGTTTCATTCGTTCATCATGTTCCTCTTCCTTTATCTTTCACTTTACGTTACATAATACTTCGTTCATTCATCATAACAAGTAAAGCCACAGGAAAGATATTATACATCGCATAAGGAACATAAACATGCATCAACATCACATCATACATGGCAAAATCATACATACATAACGTACAACATCTCACCCTCATCATGCCCAACATGCCTCTAAGACCTCGATCGTCATCTTAAAGACTCTTATGGGAACCTTTACATCAACACTTACATTTGCACCTTCCCCCGAAAGTCAGAAGTCAATCTACACCTTCCTCGGGTTCAACAGCCCTATTCGGGCGTATGGACACCCTTTAGTCGCATTGCCTCCATGCGACTGAACATCATGCGATTGAACTAATACGGATGAACACCTATGCGAATGAACATCCAGTCGTGCGAATGGACCCTCAGTCGCATGACCCCCATGCGACTGGCCTCCAGTCGTGGGAATGAACCCCAATCGTGCGAATGGACCCCAATCGCACCCTAATCGGCCGTATGGCCTCCATTCGGCCTCCAGTCGGTCGCCTAGCCCTAACTGATGCAGAATGCAGTTCAACCCGACTGCAGCCGAGGGTTTTCGGCCTCCAAACTCATCTAAACCCATTTTAAGCCTAAATCGACCATCCTAAACCTTAGGGATGCATACCAAACATCATTCAGCACAACACCAAGCAAGAAATCAAGTCACAATCGCGTCATACATATACATACACATACACAAACGGTCAACTTACACACAACACGAAAAACTTGATTTCAGATGTTTTCCAGCCCCAAATCGTTTGAAAACAAGTAAAAGAGGGGTCCTAGAACTCACCTAAACGAGCACAACAACAAGCTTCGATTCGGCTTGCTTCACGACAATTTTGGCGACCCGAACCGACACTTTTTCCTCCTTTTTCTCTTCTTTCTCTCTATTCTTCTCTTTGTAGCTGAAATGTGAGTGTGGGGAGAGTGGGCTGCCCTCTCCCTACATATATCACCACATTTTCTAATTTTTCTTCGTTGGCGAGTTTGGTCCCTCGACTTTTGGACTTTATTTTCTTTTCTTTCTTCACCGGCTTCAAAATAATAATATCCGGGTGTTACAACTCAATAGCACTTTGATGACCAACTCTAGCAACACTGGGAATGGTCAAGGAGAGAATAGTGCTAACCAAGGGCGCAGCAACCAAACTTGCACTTTCAAGCATTTTAGCTCTTGCAAGCCCACTAGTTATAGTGGCAAGGAAGGAGCCACTGGTCTTCTTGAGTGGTTTGAGAGCATGGAAATACCTTTGTCAACTGTGAGTGTCCCGAGACACTCAAAGTTCATTATGCCACTAGTATGCTCCAACAAAGGGCACTTACCTGGTGGAATAGCGAGAAGAGAAATCGTGGTGTTGAAGCTGCGTTAGCACTTACCTGGGAAGAGTTCAAGAACATTTCCATCGCGAAGTTCTGCCCGAGAAGTGAATTACAAAAGTTGGAGGAGGAATTCTGGAACTTGAAGCAAGATGGTGGTGACCATTTGGCCTATTCAACTAGGCATCATGAGTTGAGTATACTACTGCCCTCACATGGTCGACACCTTCCCCCGTAACATCGAGAAGTTCATTAAGGGTGTGCCACCCCAAATTCAAGGTGCTGTGGTCCGTAGCCGACCCACAACCTTGGAAGAAGCCATTACTATCACCGCTTAACTCACCGAGAATCATATACGAGTGGACACCATGTCTGTGAAGGGTGCAAAGAAGGTGGAGAAGATGGATACTGAGACCTTTAAGGAAACTAAAGCTGAAATTTCTCACAACAATAACAACAACAAGAAGCGCAAGTTCACACCGACGTGTAATTATGTTGTGGCTGCACCCAAACCACCTCAAAGACAAATGGTACCTGAGGCTACACCTGTGGCACAAATGCTTGTGGCTAAGGCCTATGCTGGTCCCCAACATATGTGCAACACTTGGAGGTACCACCATCCAGGGAATCAACCATGCCGTATTTGTACCTTATGCGGTAAATATGGTCATTTGGTGGCGACTTGTCACTGTGCACCTAACAACGCCGCAATGGTCACAAACCGTGTTTGCTACAACTGTGGGGAACCTGGTTATTTCTGCCCACAATGCCCTCGTCTTGTGGGTAATGTTCCACAAGCCTGAGGACGTGCTTTCAACATCAATGCAAATCAAGCACAAGCAAACAACGATGTGGTAAATGGTATGTTAACTTACCATTAACTTTTGTGACCTAATTCTTTTCATTCGTTACCTGTATCGTTAAATACCTTTAAAATTGAACAGGTATGTTCCTTATTAATAAAACTAATGCATATATCCTATTTGACTCTAGAGTTGATAAGAGTTTTGTTTCGTTAGATTTTGAACCCATACTTGCTAAGCCACATATGAAACTAGAAATACCTCTCACTGTTGAAGTTGCTGATGGAGAATCGATCACCGTTGATGTCATTATTTACGAAAAGTGCATTCGTATACTGTTACCCTCTGGAGATACTTTGAAAGTGTTCGGTGAAAAGTCTTCCAAAAGGCTTAAACTCATGTCTTGCACTCAAGCCCGAAAATGCTTAAGCAAGAAGTATATGGCCTTCTTGGCTTACGTGATCAACACGAAAGTCAAAGGGAAGAACTTAAGGATGTCTCGATCGTACAAGACTTTCCTGAAGTATTTCCCGATGACCTTAGCGGTTTATGTAGGATTGGTTAAAGTCACTTAACACTTTGTTTTTCTCTCAAACTCACTTGAACAACACTCGGATGAAGATATAGTCAATAAGAGTTGATCACAATATAGTAAGTAATAAAGAACATAGAAGTAATTTTCAAGGTACTTGCATATATTGCTTCTCAACTCAAATATTACAAGACTCTTACAAGCTTATATTTTCGAGTTACAATGAGAAACTATATATAATACTACCTATAGCCGGATATACTTTGATACCAGATGGGTACCTATAACTAAAGCCTATACTACAAGACTATAGTTTAAGGTATCTTGGATAAAGTCTTATCTGAGACATGGTAGTCAGGACATGTCCCTGACTTACCTTTTGTCACCAACTAAAGTTGGTAACATGTACTATCATAAAATATAAACAGTGGAATAAAGTATGGTCAACTGCATGGCTCTTTGAGAAAACACCATACAATATCAGTGGTCTGCAGCGGAATGTCAGAGACCATACTTATGTCCACTGGTTCATAGCAGTGTCTTCCGAAGGTTAAATGGCTTCGGAAGAACAAGTACTTCCGAAGCGACTTATACTTCGGAAGATGCTGCTTCTTCCGAGACTTGGGAACTTTTTATTTTCTTCATACTTCGGAAGTAGTCTTCTGGCTATTCTTCTAAGACTTGATCTTTGAAAGCATGCTCTTGACTTCGGAAGTAGAGTTCTATCTTTCGAAGCTGATCTTTCACTTATCTTCGGAAGAACTCTACAACCTTCGGAAGTTCCATGCTAGGCTTCGGAAGCCTTTGCATGTAGCACCAAAATTATCTAAAAGATTTGGTTTTGGTTGCACCAGCCTTCTTCTTGATCCAACAAACTCCCCCTAGGCTGATGCTATCAAAACCTCACTTGTTTCTGCTTCTCAAAACTTTCAGCACCAAGGAGAGTAGATATTTATTTGTTTCCTTGTTCTTTTCTGATATGGTGCTGAGAAGTTTGTACAAATTCTTGGTAGACAGGAAGTCAGTCTGTCACCTTGGATGATGTGTACCCTTTGTTGTTTCCCTCTGAAAAGTCTTAGTTGATAGAAACTGTAATCATATTCCCATCTAACTATAGGTTCCAATTTGGGACCCTCTGCCATCTGTAGAAAGGCAACGCCCTTGGTAGGAGGTCTTTCCTTGTCTTCCAGTCTTGTCAACCTCAACTCTTCTTCAATCTTGGCTTTTGCAGTTAGCTCGGCTAGATGAAGACTGCTGAGATGATTTCTGATGAGTGTAGCAGCTTCAGAGTTGGAGGGGTTGGAGAATGGTTTTTCTGCTAACTCAGCAATATCAAATCTGCTGGAGTGTAACAGAGAGGTTGCATTAAGTCTGTTGACTTCTCCATTCTCCCTTTCCACAACAAAGTTGTGAGAAGTTTCATCGAACCTCCACCGGATTATTCTCTTTCTAGGCACAAGAGACTAACTAGGAATCTTGTCCTCTTTCTTAGTATCCAGCAGAGTCACCAGTTTCCTTCTAAGTTTCTTCTCTTCATCATTTAATGAATCTGAGTTGAGGCCTAGAAGTCTAGCTGCCAATGTTCCTTCTAAGTCCATGTTCCTCTAGGCAAATCAGGAATCGATCTCTTGTGAAGGAACATGAAGATCCATCAACATAGGTGATAGTGATAGAGTCTTCCTCACATGAGACTTTGCTCAAAGTTGTGCAGTTGGTGAGCTTAGTCTTGATTACCTTGAACTCCTCAAAAGAGAGATGTTGAGAAGGCTGAGGGGATGGTTGTTGGGTAGGTTGTGGTTCAGAGGTTCTAGGGAGTGTTTTTGGTTGAAGGATGGGAAGTTTAGGTGGTTGAGGTGATTAAATAAGTGAGGGTAAGGATGTGGGTTCAGGGGTGAAGGGCTTAGTTTTGATCATGAAGGGTAAGGGTGAGGGATCGGGTTGTGGTTGAGTAGTTTCAATGAAGGTCATCCCCTTTACCCTTCTATACATATCTTTTTTCTTTCCCAATCGGATGTCAGCCTTGATTTCACTAACAATTGTTGGAGTGTCCTCTCTGACATGGGACCCACCTGCCTTCCCGAGAAGCCATGAGCCTGGAGATAGTCCTTCATCCAGGCCTTCTCACTGAGCTTCCTGGTTACAGTGGCCTTTTCTTCTTCCTCCTCTTCTTCCTTTCCTTTAGCTTTTCTCTTGCAGCCTTTCTTCTCTCTTTATCCATTTGATCCTGCTCTTTGTTGTAGAGCCAAAGGATTGTTTCATTTTTGAGTGGAGAGAGTTCTTGAAAATTGAAGCCTCTGGAGATTAGGAAATCTATCCTATCTCTCCTCTGCTGCAAGTCAGCCTCCTTCTGTTCTTCTTCTTTCTCTTTCTCTAAGGCCAACCTGGCTGCTTCTTGTTGTTTCTCATGTTGCCGTCTGGTTGCCTTTTCTAGTTTCACCACCTCCTCTAGTGGTAGTAGGAGTGTTTCTTCATTGGCAGCTCCCAATTGGATGAGCTGATCAATTATCTCTTCTCTCCTTTTGTTGTTGACAACCTCTTGGTTGGCTGCAGCTGCTTTTGTACTGGCAGCTAGCAACTTCTCAGTTGGAAGTCTTCCTTTCTTCTTTAACTTCTCAATCTTCTCCTCTTCCCGAAGCTCTTCCACAACCATCTTCCTTTTCCCTTTGTTATCTTTTGAAGAGCCTGACTGTGGTGGTTCTTGGATAGTGGATTCTGATTATGAGAGAGGCAGAGAGGGTGTCTAGGATAGAGGTAGATTCAAAAAGTCCTCACTATTCACCTCAGATGCCATTTCTAGGATTGCATCTGTGATGATCAGTTCCTCGGACATCTTGAAGAGTCCTTCCGCAGCTTCCATTTCAGCTTCGAAAGATTCAGCTTGTTCTTTCAAGGCTTTAACTTTAGCTTCGGAAGTTTAAGGAAATGTAGATTCTATCCCAGCTGTTTCAGTCCCCATTTCCCCTTCGAAACGAATCTTAGGTTCCATGTGGACCTTAGGTTGACCAACTTCTTCCACAGTGGTAGAAGGTGCAGTAAGCCTCTGAAGCTCTTCAGCTCCGAAGTAAATCATTGCAGCATCTGGGCTTGGCTGATGAGTAGAGGATCTCAACAGAAACTTGGTGAAGAGTCTATAAAGATCTTTAAGCATCTTTGGGTCGATTTGAAGTACAACTTGAGATGGCTCAGACAAAGTGATGACAGGAATAGAAGATATTGAAGTTGAGGTATGAATCTGTGGGTCCTCACATGTTTGTCTTTGAACATTCTCCTACTTTTTGGTAGCATCATCTTGAGAGCTAGATGAGCTGAAGGAAGAAGTGAATGAGACCTAAACAGGTACATGCCTAATAGATCTCTCAGTCTGTTTCTCAACTAGTTGAGCCTTGAGATTGTCAATCTCAAGTTGCTGAATGGCAGACCTTTCTTCTAAAGTACTAAGCAAGGATTCAAGGTTTGAGACTTTAGATAGAAGGTCTTTTATGAGGGGTTGCATGCTTCCCTCATCTTCTTTTGAAGAATCACGAGGAGATGAGGTAACATACCTAGTATGTTCAGCCTCACCACCAGATATGGTTTCTTGGCACCCTGGTTTCCCTTACTGAATGATGTCTCTTTCAGAGTCATCCAATAGCATGGTTGCCACAGATTCAGTCTCAGATATGTTACCACTATCCATAGGGTCCATTGAGGCACCTTCTGTAGTGGCAGCTGAATTTGCATGAGTCCCCTCCACATTAGTGGGACTCACCTCAGTTGTGGGTTGCTGATGGGGGCTAGAGATAAGGGATCTCTCTGGGCTCTGTTGATCTTGGAGAGGGTTTTGTAAATCAATTTCATTGCCGTGGAGAGATGTTATCTCTTCATCAGTTTTAAAAAGAAGGTCAGTGAAGGATAGGGATGTTAAGCCTACTGACTCGGGACCTTGGTCAATGTCTACAGGCATTGAGCCTTTGGTGGGGTTGTCCCTTGTTGGTTGCTTAGAAGAGTGTAAATACTCATCCTGAGGGCTGTTGGTTTGGGTGTCGGGCTTATGGATTTGAGACTGAGGAGACTCAAAACCCAAATTGAGGTTGAATGAGAAGGATGGTGAGACCTCAAACTGAGTGTGAGCCCATGTTTCCACTCTAGTCTTTTTGGATTGAACAGGAGGTGCTTGCTCAATCAGAGTAGATTGAACAAGGTTCGTTTAGGGCGTCTCTGGTATGTGATGGTGATGGGTAGAGAAGGCAGTGTTGGCATTATGGAGGTGGTTGCTGTGTGGGTTCATCACCTATAGGGTGAACAAGGATGTCACCAGGAGCTATACGCTCAATCATACCTAGAAGTAGAGAAGTTTACCTTCCAGTGAAGTTGGTGGACACCTTTTTCAAAGTCTTGAAGATGTAGGCCTCATGTGAGGGACAGTCAGAGCAGCTGCACAGACAAGCGTACTCTGTTCCAACTCACAATTGATTATGTGTTGAATGAATCGGGGATACATAAAGAATGTCTCCCTTTGAAGATTCCCAATTAGATTGGTGAACACAAATCTTCAGTAATTAAAGCAGAGGCCTCTCACCAATCCATGAACTAAGCATCTTAGTTCATACAGGATTTGATCCCATCCCCCAGATTTGTTTAACAGATAGTGGAGAACAACATGCAGGAGGAACATCCAATTGTAGGAGAAGTTGTACTTGTAGACTGTCGACCTGCTCACGTCTCCACCATATCCCATGAGGATATAAGTGTTGTCTAAATCTTCTTTGGGAATTCAGTAGGAGCTCCTTCATCATGAAGCTCGAGATGCTCCCTGATAAGTTGTTCAATAATGACCAACTCTTGTCCACAAATGCTTGACCTTAGTACACGAATCCTATTTAGGGTTTTGACTTGACCGTTTTCCTAAAATTCGGCCATTTGATTGGAGTAAATAGTGGGGTTAACGATAAGGGCTGTGTAGTAAGATGATTGGGTGAGAAAAGAGATGATTTCAGAGAAGTCAGCATCTCTTGAAGAATCAAGAAGTACGACTTGGTTGTGCTGAGCGTTGAGTGCCATTTGAGAAAGGTGAATGAGGATGAATTTGAGCTTGGGTAAAGTTGGAGTGGAGAAAATCTCTAGGCTAGTAAAAATTGCAAGTAAGAAAATGAAAGTGAGTAGTTGAGATTATTTAAAAAAGGGTGGAAAGGCGGTAATGGAGGTTAGGATAAGGTGATGTAATGTTTAAGTGGGAGATTTGATAGGGGTGAAAATGTTAAAATTAGTTAAATAATTTGACATCATTAACAAAATCTTTGTTTTTTACACTGTGGGGCCCAAAAGATTTCCGTTACACAGTAAAATCTCTCTCTAAAGTGAAAAAAATTTCCGAAGGTAATTTGTCTTCCGAAGGCAATGTTACTTCCGAAGGTAAAAGTTACTTCCGAGAGTAAAAATTGCTTTCCGAAAGGAGAGATTATGTAAGCTTTGGAAGTAGATCTGATAGTTAATCAATCGCTTCTTCTGAGGCTAAAAACTCTTCTGAGAAGAAAATTATCCTTGAAGAAATTTTGCTTCGGAAGAACCGTGAAGTATCTTCTGAAAGTTAATTTCTCTTAGGAAGGAATTTATACTTAGAAAATTTTAGAGAGATCTTTTGTAGAGGGCTTAAATTGTATTGACATAAGACATTACATATTAAAAGGTTTTCAAAAGAGGTAGGATAATCAATGTTTATCATCCCAATAGCTGTGATGAGATACTTGAATCTTTGTTCATCAAAAGCTTTGGTGAACAAGTCAGCATATTGTTCATTTGAGTGAACTTTGATTAGCTTAATCAGATTTTTCTCATGAATATCTCTAATGAAATGGTACCTGATGTCAATATGCTTTGTCTTGGAGCGCTTCACCAGATTTTTAGTAATGGAAATAGCACTGTTGTTGTCAATATGGATAGGAGTACTGATAAAGTTGAATCCATAGTCTAACATCTGATTCTGAATCCATAGCAGTTAAGCATAGCAGCTAGCAGTGGCAATGTATTCAGCTTCAGCAGTTAATGTAGAGACATAGGATTGATTCTTGCATTGCCATGAGATGTTCCTTCCACCAAGAAATTGACATCCTCCTGATGTGGATTTCTTGTCAATGTTGCAGCCGCCATAGTCACTGTCAGAGTATCCATAGAGATTGAAATCCTTGTTTCTGGGATACAAGAGACCTAGTTTAGTTGCTCCTTTGTTGTATCTGAGGATTCTCTTAACAGCAGCTAGATGAGACACCTTTGGAGCAGCCTGATATCTTGCACAGATGCAGGTAGCAAACATGATATCAGGTCTACTGGCTATGAGATACATCAGAGAACCAATAATTGCCCTATACTGATGTTGATCAGTATCCTCCCCCTTAAGGTCAGGACAAAGATTGTGGTTTCTAGGTATGGGTGTCTTGGCAGGCTTACAATCTTTCATCTCAAATCTTTCTAAGATGTCAGAAACATACTTAGATTGATTAATGAAAAACCCTTTCTTCATTTGCTTCACCTAAATTCCAAGGAAAAAGTCTATTTTCCCATGGAACTCATCTCAAACTTTTTCTTCATAATGCTTTCAAAGTCCTTAAACATTTGGTCATTTGAAGAACCAAATATGATGTCATCAACATAGACTTGAACAAGCAATATCTCCTTTCCAAACTTTCTGATGAAAAGAGTCTTGTCAATGGTACCTCTGGTGTAGCCATTCTTCAGAAGAAACTGAGACAAAGTCTCATACCATAGCCTGGGCGCTTGGTGCAGCCCATATAGAGCTTTATCCAATTTGCACACATAGTTGGGGTGTTGTGGTCTTCAAATCCTGGAGGTTGGCACACATAGACTTCCCTATCTATATCCCCATATAGAAAGGCACACTTGACATCAAGCTGGTAAACAATGAAGTCCTTGGATGCAACATAAGCAAGGAAGATCCTAACTGCCTCAAGTCTTGCAACAGGTGCAAAGACATCAGTATAATCAATTCCTTCCTCTTGGGTGTATAACTAAAAGTCTTGCTTTGTTCTTGATGATCAAGCCTCTATCATCTCTCTTGTTTCTGAAAACCCATTTAGTGCCTATAGGTACTTGACTAGATGGTAGCGGACATAGGTTTCATGTAAGGCCCCGTTCCCGGGAACCTCACAGTTGGTCATTCACAACAATTAAAAACATTAAGCATTATAATTATACAATCTTAAGCAGCGGAAATAATTTATCAAAAACCATTCATTTCATTTAAACCACTTTGGTTGAGCAATACAGTATTGTTTAACTGATTACAAAAGAATTGTTTTACTGCATTACACAACAACAACAACATAAAGTACGAATGGATTTCAGTCTTTTCCTGCCGAGTAGCTTCACCCTCGTGCCATCCTCAGCAATAGTTACCTGCCAACTAAAAATGTATAAAAGTCAGCGTTACTGAGTGAGCTCTAGTTTTATAAGTAATAAAATACTTTCTGTAGGTATACATATGAAAATACTCTGTTCATGAAAACTTCGTCTCTTTATACATGAGCACACATTAACTATACAATCAGGTAATACTTTATCTCTTTACTGTATGCCTTGTTTACTCTGTATTCTTTTATATTTATCTTTCACTGTCTATGTGGACCAATGAGCAATACCCCAACTATGTGCGCGATGGAAAACGGGTGATGGGCCATCTATATCCCTCGAAAGGGTCAACTGTATCCCTCGAAAGGGTTCTGTGTACTATGTACAAGGCCGACCCAATCACCCAAGGTACGCTACAAGGGTCCTGCCAATCTCAATTGATTGGCCCTGTGTGCACAATAGGGTAGCTAACCCGCAACACAGTTGAGCTAATGACAACACGGTCGTGTCCCTCTTATGAGCTTGCAAGACTTGTTAACATTTTATTAGGGTTTCCCTTCTTTTCTTTATTGCTCTTTCACTTTATTATTACGATATACTTTACGTTACAATAATAACATGCCACGTAAATTCACATACTATAAGTAATAATAATAGCAATAACAATAATAAGGAACAATTATAAGTAATCATATCATGCATGAAACATCATCATTATTCGGCCTTAGTCAACTCTAGTCAAAACCCTAAAGCACAGACTCCTAGAAAACTCTGTAAAATTTTCTAAGTGTTAGGCGCATCAGAACTATTTAGGCGCATGAGCCCTGTTTGGGCGTTTTACCACTATGCAGGCGCATCAGCCAACACTTAATCATTTTATCACTTAGGCACATGAACTATTCAGGCGCATGGATACTATTTGTGCGTATGAACACTTAGACGCATGGGTAATTCGGATGCATGGGCACTTAGGCGCATGAGCCACTTGGGCGCATGGTCACTATTAGGGCGCATGGCCCTACACTTAGTCATCCGGCTAACATTTCTAGGCGCATGGGCCACTGTTCAGGTGCATAGGCTGTATTTAAACATTTCTAAGGTAATCTTAGGCGCATGGCCTACTGTTTAGGCGCATGGACTACACTTAATCTTCCTAAGGCATTTTCAGACGTATGAACCTTCTTTGTAACTTGTTCTTAGCATGTTTTCATACCCATTCATCAAACCCATCTGTTCTAAGCTTAACATGACTATTCTAAGTGTGAACAACCTATAAACATTCAAGAATTTAACATTTAACAAGCACAATACATACGGGTAACATACATAAGCTTTGCAAAAACGTTTTAATACATTTTCAGCCCCAAAGATAGTTTAAAACAAGTAAGAACTGGGGTCTAGAACTCACCAAGTGCAACTTGGGTGTTTTCTTCCTTTCTAACCCGCTTGCAATGAGTTCAAACACCTAAAACAACACCACAAACACACACACAAGCACAATCACAACACATAAGCACATAATCACATAACCGGGATAAAACCCGTCATAAACACATAAAAACCGTGAATTCTTACCTTGAATTCGATTTCTTCTTCTTCTTCTACAAGCAGAGAGTTTGTGCTCTCCTCTTCTCTTTTTCTCTCTAAAGCTGAAGAAGATGTTGATGTGAAGTGAGGGTGGGCGGCCATGCCCACCTTTACACCAACTTTTCAAAGATTTTTGTCCTTTTTACACTTTTAGTCCCTCCACTTGGACTTAATTGCCTTTCTTTCTTTTATTCTTTATATCTTGCCCTTTAAAAAATAACCGGGTGTTACATTCCATACCTTCTGTCTCTTGAATTAAAGCAACTCCTTTTGCATCGATTCAAGCCAGCTACTATCTTTCAAGGCATCTTCCACCTTCTTGGGTTCGATCTGAGATAAAAAGCATGAGTACAAGAAGACATTCCCATGATGATTCTGCCCTCTTGTTCTCACACCTTCAAAGACATCCCCTATGATGTTCTCAGTTGGATTAGTGTTATGAATCCTAAGACGAGGAATCACTTCTAGTTACAGAGATAGATCCAGATTGGACATATTCTGCTCAGGAACTGGTACACTCTATCCAGCTGTTGTTTCAAAGTCATTCAATGAGGACTAAATGAATGAATGAGAACCATCATCATGGTTGGCTGTGAAGTAGTATTAACAGTTTCCTGTTCCTTCAGAACACTACTTCCTTCTGCCTGGTGTTGTGGCGGATCACCTGATGAGTTTTGAGGCTCAGCAAGTGATTCACTTATTGAAGCTTCACTATTCCTTGATATGGTTAAGCTGTCAGATCTGTGAATTGTGGAAGCTTGGTTATTGCAGCTCTTAGAGAATTTGGAAGAGGTCTGGGTAGCTTAAACAGTTGATCATCAACAGTAGCATCAACATCATTTTGAGCACCTGTTCCAGCTGAAACATTCTCACAAGATGGTTTAGAATAGTTTGGAAACAATTCTAAATCAAAGATATGATCAGGGCCATTCCCCCTAACACAAGGAGTGTGCTCATTAACAACTATATTGGATGACTCCTCAAATTGTTGATTCTTAATGTTGTATACTCTATAAGCTTTGGAGCTAGAAGAGTATCCAACAAAGATAGCGCCATCCGACTTTTCAGCAAATTTTGCTAAATTGTCTTTTGTGTTAAGTATGGTACACCTGCTGCCAAAGGACCTTAGAAAGCCAATGCATGGTGGCCTCTTGTTCCATAGCTCATAAGGGGTTTTTCCATGTAGCTTAATTACAAGAACTCTGTTCTGCACAGAGCATGCGGTGCTAACTGTCTCTGCCTAGAAAGTTAGAGGTAGTTTTGAATCAGCTAACATAGTTCGAGCAGCCTCAATAAGTGTCCTGTTTCTCCTCTCAACAACACCATTTTGTTGAGGAGTTTTGGGAGCACTATATTGTCTGGCAATCCCTTTTGAGTTACAGAATGAGTCAAGAACGAAGTTCTTAAACTCAGTCCCTTGATCACTTCTAATTATTTTAACCTTGTGATCAATTTGATTTTCTATTTTAAGAATAAAAGATTTTAATGTTTTAGCAGTTTCATCTTTAGTTCTTAAAAAGAATACCCATATGAATCTTGTAAAATCATCAACTATCACAAGGCAGTATGATTTCCTTCCAATGCTCATTATACTTGTGGGACCAAAAAGATCCATGTGCAATAAGTGTAGTGGAGTAGTGATAGAGTTAACACATTTGGATTTATGAGCGGTCCTGTGTTGCTTCCCTTTCAGGCATGCAACATAGTTATCTTTGCATAAAAACTCCTTTTTAGGCAAACCATGTACCAAGTTATTTTTAGCCAATTTATTCATTTTCTTAAAATTTACATGACACATACGTTTATGCCACAGTGTTGACTCATCACTATTAGCTTTGGAAAGAAAGCATGATACTTCACCTATTGGGGAAGCATTATTCATATCCAGCTTGTACATATCCCCTTTCCTGGGAGATCTAAGAAGCACCAATTCCGGAGGAATGGTCATCCCTGATTTGAGGATAATGCACTCATGTTCTATGAAAAGCATCTGGTGCTTTTGATCACAGAATTGAGAAACACTTAACAGATTGTGTTCAAGCTGTTTGACAAAGTTAACTTTGTCAACTTTTAACTTACCATTAGATATACTCCCTCTACCAGAATATATCCTCCGGCCTCATCTCCAAATTGGACAGGACCTCCATCATGGTGTTGAAACTGTTAAAGGAGAGATCTGTTCCCTGTCATGTGCCTAGAGCATCCATTGTCCATAATCCAGACATTATTGTTCTTATCATATGGATGTCCCTGCACATAAGATGAGATTGTTAGTTTTGATTGGAAGCCCAAGCCTTGTTGGTCTTGGGTTCTTCTAAGGATAATGACATAATTGAACCAAAATATATGCATGGGGGTTCAATAGATGTCTTTGAAGAAAAGATTTGGGCTGCAGCATCTTCCTTGATCTTCCAGTCCGTCCTTTGGTCGATCTTGGAGGATGAGCTTATAGAGGCTTTTGCAGCATGGCCTTCTTCTGAAGCTTCTTTCTTTTCGGAAGAAGTCTTCACCACCTTTTCTTCCAAAGCAGTCTTCTTTTGGGATGGTTTCAAGGGAATCTTCTTGTTCTTCCAAACTTTAGTAGCATTTGCTTCCGAGGCCATTTTCCCTTTGGAAGAAAGAGTTTCTTCCGAAAGAAACCTTGCTTCAGAAACTAGCTTTCCCTTCTTCATCACTTGAACCATTTGAAAAGGTACAAATGTGAAACCTTCCATGACTCCTTTTGTCCTAACATTCTTTGCATAATGTGTGCTTGCAGGATTGCAGTAACAATCTTTTTCCATGCAGTTATGCAGACCACACATAATGCATGCAATGTTAGTCTTTTGGGACTGTGAAGTTGCTGTTTCTTGGGCTTCTTCTCTTCATCAGCAACCTTTCCCTTCAACTTTTGATCCTTTGGTAGGACAGAGTGCTGGTATTACACTCCTTTCCTGAATCAGAAGTACCTAACACTTGGAATCCAGGTGAGATAAAGACATCTTTTTGCTTTGGGTCAATCTTAGCTTAGACACAACCACTTTCTTGGCAGTTCTTCTAGCAGCTTTAGCTCTGTTTCTTTGGCCTTAGTGGTTAGGATTTGATCTTCATAGGAGGAGATCGGTACTTCTACCTGTTTCTTCCTTGTGGTGGCCACTATTGTTGTTTCATCCTTCAACTCTGGTGAGGAAGGGTCAACAGTTGGAACCTCTTGCTCCTCAGTACCACATCTAGGTTGTCTGATAGACTCATAAGAGTGTGGTGGAGAAATTTCATTGGTTTCCAACCCTCCTTTGTTCTGATAACAAAGTTTGGAGTGGGAGGATGATGCAAGAATAGCTTGGAAGTTTTGCTCAGAGATAGCATGCTTCCTGGCTCGAGCCTCAGCAGTAACAAGCTAGGCTTGAGCCTCAGACAATTTGGATATCAGATCCTTGATTTGAGTCTTGTAGTTGGTGTGTTCATGTTTTAAAAGAGACACAGTTTTCCCTAACTCCTTAATTTTCTTTTGATAGTCAGACTCAGCTCTCTTAAAATCAGATTTTAAATATTTAAAGACTCAATATCAGATCTAATTTCCATGTTGTAATCCTAATAAAGTTTAACTTTAGCAATACAGCCTGGAGTACAGAGATGTTCATATACCTGAGTATCATCTGTTCCTGCCATGAGAGCTTGAGCAGGAGTCACATCCTGTACCATGAAGCTCCAGTCAACTTCTTGAGCCATTGCAGCTGTTTTAGTTGACTTTCCATTGGGCTTTGAGGTTGAGGGATGTGTGGAGGCCTGTGGGGTTCCCGGATTGGTCTTGGGAGCCTTGCATACCCTTGCAAAGTGACCGATTTGGTTACAATTGTAACACTTTGCTTTGGTCGTGTCAAACCCAAACTTGCTGGTAGTTGGGTTTTAAAGGAATTGCCTTCCAGTTCTCTTTAAGAACTTCTTCGCTCTGTAAGTTAAAAGAGCCATCTGTTGGACAATGTCCACATACTCTACATCGTCTGGATTAAAACACTCAAGATCATCAAAACAGTATTGAAATTCACTGGTGTCCACTTCCTCAAACAAAGGCACAACTTTCCTGAAAGGAATTCTATTGAGCCTGTTGAGACCTTGGTGTCTCAAGAAAAGTGATGTAAGGTCCAGAAGAGCAAGATGGCTGCTGGTAAGTTAGGTAGTGCTGAGGTTGTGGGGGTGCTGAGCCTTCTGCAACCATTAAAGCGTTGCTAGCAGGAAGACTCGAAGGTCGGCTTGCTTGGTGACCCTTCTTACTTTCCACCTCTAAACGATATCCATCAAGGATGCCGTAAAGTTCATTCATAGTGAGAGTGTTCAAGTTCTCTGTCCTCTTAATGGAGACATAGTAAAATTTCCACTCATTTGGAAGAGCACTCATGAACTTTCTCGTGAGATCTCTGAGTTCAGGAGTGATCTTCACAGACTGAAGAGAGGATATAAGATCTATATACCTGAAGTACTGCTGGCTGAGGGTCTCTCCAGCAATATAAGTGAAGTTCTCAAACTACTGCTTTAGTGAGTCCTTCTTTGAGTCGTTGGAGCGTGAGTACATCTAAGCAAGAGCATCAAACAATTCCTTTGCAGACTTACAATGCTCAAACCCCACCATGATGGAGTTCGGTATTGCAGTCATGAGAATGGTCATAGCATTATTGTCGATGTCTATCTTGTTTCAGTCTTCGTCAGAAGAGTCTTCAACAGCTTTTTCTATCATGGCACTGTTTCCACCAGGTGATGCCACCTTTGGCTTATACAGGCCGTTGACAATGGAGTTCCACATCTTGTTATCTTGGTATCTAATGAAGCCTTCTATTCTTCTACTCCAAGACCTGAAGTTTTTAGGAGTAATGATGGCAGCCATTGTCATAGTTCCCATCTCTACTTCAGATTTGTTAAGGGCCATTTTGAGTGAGTGAGTTGCAGGGAGGAGTGAAAAATAGGTTGATTTGGATGGTTAGATCACGCAATCAAGAGCCTAAAGGCTCTGATACCAATTGCAGGATCAGTTAAAGTCACTTAACACTTTGTTTTTCTCTCAAACTCACTTGAACAACACCCGGATGAAGATATAGTCAATAAGAGTTGATCACAATATATTAAGTAATAAAGAACATAGAAAGTAATTTTCAAGATACTTGCATATATTTCTTCTCAACTCAAATATTACAAGACTCTTACAAGCTTATCTTTTTGAGTTACAATGAGAAACTATATATAATACTACCTATAGCCAAATATACTTTGATACCAGCTGGGTACCTATAACTAAAGCCTATACTACAAGACTATAGTTTAAGGTATCTCGGATAAAGTCTTATCTGAGATATGGTAGTCAGGACATGTCCCTGACTTACCTTTTGTCACCAACTAAAGTTGGTAACATGTACTATCATAAAAGGTAAATAGTGGAATAAAGTATGGTCAACTGCATGGCTCTTTGAGAAAACGCCATACAGTATCAGAGGTCTGCAGCAGAATGTCAGAGACCATACTTATGTCCACTGGTTCATAGCAGTGTCTTTCGAAGGTTAAATGGCTTTGGAAGAACAAGTACTTCCAAAGCCACTTATACTTCGGAAGAGGCTACTTCTTCCGAGACTTGGGAACTTCTTCTTTTCTTCATACTTCGGAAGTAGTCTTCTGGCTGTTCTTCTAAGACTTGATCTTCGGAAGCATGCTCTTGACTTTGAAAGTAGAGTTCTATCTTCGGAAGCTAATCTTTCACTTTATCTTCAGAAGAACTCTACAACCTTCGAAAGTTCCATGCTAGGCTTTGGAAGCCTTTGCATGTAGCACCAAAATTATATAAGTGATTTGGTTTTGGTTGCACCGGCCTTCTTCTTGATCCAACAGTTTACCTTCCATACATGAAGTCGAGTTTAAAATCGATTTGATTCCGGGAGCCAATCCCGTGGCTAAGTCACCATATCGGCTTGCACCATCGGAAATGCAAGAACTCTCTAGTCAACTTCAAGAACTATCCGAGAAGGACTTCATTCGTCCTAGTTCTTTGCCTTGGGGTGCACCTATTTTTTTCGTTAAGAAGAAAGATGGGTCATTTCATATGTGCATCGACTATCATGAACTCAACAAACTTACCATCAACAATTGTTATCCTCTTCCTCGTATCAATGACTTTTTGATCAACTTCAAGGAGCTGCTATATTCTCGGATTGATCTACATTCTGGATATCATCAATTACGAGTCCATGATGATGATATCCCAAAGACCGTGTTCCGTACTCGTTATGGGCACTATGAGTTCATGGTTATTCCTTTTGGTTTAACCAATGCTCCTACTGTCTTCATTGATCTCATGAACCGAGTATGCAAGACTTATCTAGACAAGTTTGTGATCGTCTTCATTGATGACATACTTATCTACTCTAAGTCCAACACCGATCATGAACTGCATTTGAGACTAGTTCTTGAATTGTTAAAGAAAGAGAAATTGTACGCGAAGTTCTCGAAGTGTGAATTCTGGCTCGAGGAATTTCAATTTCTAGGACACGTAGTGAATAGCCAAGGAATTGACGTTGATCCTGTAAAGGTGGAAGCCGTGAAGAATTGGTGTGTTCCTACAACTCCTACCAAAGTTCATTCTTTTCTTGGTCTTGCTGGTTATTATCGGCGATTCATTGCCAACTTCTCAAGGACCGCGAAGCCACTCACGTCTTTGACACAAAAGAATAAACCATTCGATTGGGGTTCCGAGCAAGAAGAAGCTTTTGAAGCGTTAAAGCATAAATTATGCAATGCTCCTATCTTGACCCTACCCGATGGAACGATGATTTCACCTTATATTGTGATGCAACAAAACAAGGCCTTGGTCGTGTTCTCATGCAATGTGGAAAGGTCATAGCTTATGCATCGATGTAAGGCCCCGTTCCCGGGATGCTTACAACTGGTGATTCATCGCACGTAAAACATATACTTTACATTTATTCATCAAAACATTGCAGCGGAAAACCTAAAACAAGTGGCATTTCATTTCATCCTAAAAACTTTTGCAAAATAATACATCATTTGTCGATTACAAAATTACATTGTTGTATTACATCAGAAAAGCCTTAATTAAATGGATGCCATCCAAAAGAGCTGAGTAGCCGCCTCGTGCCATCCTCAGCAATGTTTACCTGCCAACTGAAAACGTATAAAAGTCAGCGTTGCTGAGTGAGTTCTAGTTTTATAATAAAACATACATAAAATCGTTATTTATTCCTTTACAGAGTCCATACTATATGTTTCGTTCGTTCGTGATCATACATCATACATGCATACAGATAACATCGGTATTATCTTTCATTACGTTCGTTAACCATCATTCATTCATTACATCTTGTGACATGTACATTACGCTGAACATTGTGCACGAAGCTGGTTACTAGGCCTGAGGTCTATCATAGACCCCGAACATTATGCACGAAGCTGACTCCAGTACCTAGGGCAAGTACATTCACCGTTCATCTTTTCTTTTCATTCCGGATCAATGCCATGTGCTATACCCCGAACATTGTGCACGAAGCTGGTTACTAGGCCTGAGGTCTTTTATAGACCCCGAACATTATGCACGAAGCTGACTCCAGTACCTGGGGCAAGCGGCAAGGATCCCATATATATGGTCAATCACAAGGATTGGAGCCCAGTGTGCATCCTTCTGGGGTAGCTAACCCGCACACAGTTGAGCTAACACCCTTCATTGGGTGTGAACCTCCATACATTTGCTTGCAAGACTTTTTACGTTCATCATTCGTTAGTGCATGCATTCATTCATCATGTTCCTCTTTCATTATCTTTCACTTTACGTTACATAATACTTTCGGTTCATTCATTAACAAAACACGTAAATCCATGGAAAGATAAACATTTATCATCATAAGGAACAAAACATAACATACCATACACACATCATCACAGGGCATCATACATACATAACATACATCATGCATATTCATGCAACATCATCATCATCAATAACATGCCTATCATACCATCTATGACCCCAAAAGTCAACTATAGTCCCCCGGGAATTTCCCAGTCAAAGCCTACTTTACACATTTTCCCCAAATATCAGAAAAATATTCTAAACATGTGGCAATTTCTAGGATATTTCAGACGTATGAACACTTATCTAGGCGCATGAGCATTCTGTAAAACATGTTTCTAGGATATTTTCAATCCTAATCATCAAACCCATCGGTTCTAAGCATAATGTGGCTATTCTAAACATGAGTAGCCTATAAACCATCCAGAACTAACATCCAACATACACATTACATACGGGTATTCACACATAAACTTGTAAAAATCATTTTAATACGTTTTCAGCCCCAAAGGTAGTTTAAAACATGTAAAAACCGGGGTCTAGAACTCACCTGGTGCAACTTGGGTGTTCTTCCTGTTAACCCGCTTGCAAAGAGTTCAAAACACCTAGAAACAACACCAAAAACACACACACCCGAGCACAAACACAACCCATAAACATACAAGCACATAACCGGGATAAAACCCGACAGATTAGCATAAAAACCTTGAATTCTTACCTTGAATTCGACTTCTCCTCTTCTTCCTATCTTCAATCGAGAGTTTTTCTCTGCTCTCTCTCTTTAAAACCGAGACAAATGGTGAAGTGAGGTGAGGGTGGGCGGCCATACTCCCTTTACACCAACTTTTAAAGGTTTTGTCCTTTTTGGACACTTTTAGTCCCTCCACTTGGACTTTATTTCCTTTCTTGCTTTTATTCTTTATATCTTGATTTGTAAAAATAGCCGGGTGTTACAAGTCCACCCCCCTTATATAGGTTTCATCCCTGAAACCTGTTATTCCTCGAACATATAAGGATAATGCTGCCTCATCTCCTCCTCAGTCTCCCATGTAGACTCGGATCCCTTCCTGTGCTTCCACTGTTCACGCACAAGAGGAACCACTTTATTCCTCAGTCTCTTCTCTTTACGGTCAATGATTGCCACTGGTTGCTCTACATAATTGAGCCTTTCATTAACTTCAATGTACTCCAGTAGAACAATCATGCCTTCATCAGCTATACATTTTCTCAAATGAGATACATGGAATGTTAGGTGAATTCCACTTAACTCATCTGGCAACTCCAATCTACAGGCCACCTCTCCCACTCGAGAAATGATTTGGAAAGGGCCTACATACCTTGGGCTCAACTTGCCCCGCTTCCTAAATCGGATAATACCCTTCCAAGGTGAGACCTTCAACATGACCCGGTCACCCACCTGGAACTCAATCGGTCTGTGTCGTTTGTCGGCATACGACTTTTGTCTATCTTTAGTTGCCTTCATGAAGGCTTTGATCCTCTCCAGCTTCTCGGTTGTAGCGTCGATTACCTCGACGCTTCCCAACTCTTTCTGACCAATGTCACCCGAATGAACGGGTATTCTGCATCTCATACCGTATAGCATCTCTTATGGTGGCATACCAATGCTGGCATGATAACTATTGTTGTACGAGAATTCAGCTAACGGTAAGTGGTCGTCCCAACTTCCTCCAAAGTCAATCACACATGCCCGAAGCATGTATTCAAACGTCTGAATGGTCCTTTCTGACAGACCATCAGTTTAGGGATGATAAGCCGTGCTATTATGTAACCTCATCCCCATGGCATCGTGGAATTTCTTCCAGAATTTAGATGTAAACCGGGTGTTGCGATCAGACACGATAGACATCGGCACGCCATGACGAGTTACAATATCCTTGATGAATAGGTCAGCCAACCTCTCGGATGAATGTGTCTCGCGGATCGGTAGGAAGTGAGCACTCTTCGTCAAGCGGTCAACAATCACCCATATGGCATCGTATCCTTTCGGAGTACGCGGCAGCTTCGTAATGAAATCCATGGTGATGTGCTCCCATTTCCATTCCGGTATATCCAAAGGTTGGATCTCCCATACGGCTTTTGATGTTCTACCTTCACTTGCAAACAAGTAAGGCATTTGCTCACATACTCCACCACGTCACGCTTCATACCGGCCACCAATAATCCTTCTTCATGTCTTGGTACATCTTGGTGGCACGGGATGGATAGAGTATCAGGTCTTGTGAGCTTCGTTCATAATCTTCACACCTAGATTCCCGAAACGAGGAATCCACACCCGTCCAAATCGAGTTTTAACAGCAAGTATGTTTTCACTCAATTCCCCAACTAGACCTCTCATTCTTTCAGGGTTTAGATGATCTTCTCTTAATGCCTCATCCTGAAACTCCTTGACTAGCTTCATTACATCGAAGGTCATGATTAGTTGGTATGCTTTCACCAGAATCGGCTTAGGCCTCTCCTTCCGGCTAAGAGCATCAGCCACCACGTTAGCTTTGCCCGGATGGTAATGGATCTCACAATCATAATCCTTTATGAGCTCCAACCATCGTCTTTGCCTCATATTCATGTCCTTCTGCTCAAAGAAGTACTTTAAGCTCTTGTGGTCGGTGAAGATGGTGCACTTCGTTCCGTACAGATAGTGCCTCCAAATCTTTAGTGCAAAGACCACGGCCGCTAGTTCCAAGTCATGAGTAGGGTTGTTGACCTCATGAACCTTCAGCTATCAGGCTGCGTAGGCTATAAATTTTCCTCTTTGCATTAACACGCACCCCAACCCCGAGTAAGAAGCGTCTGAATACACTACTAAATCTTCGCTTCCATCAGGTAACGACAAGACAGGAGCTTGAGTCAACCTCCTTCAACTCTTCGAATGCCTTCTCCTGAGCCTGACCCCATACATACTTTACATCCCTCCGGGTCAACTTAGTCAGTGGAGAAGCAATCTTAGAGAAGTCTTGGATAAATCTTCTATAGTAGTCCGCCAAACCCAGAAAACTACGAATCTCGGATGCGTCTTTGGAGACTTCCATTGCATCACTGCCTCTACCTTAGTCGGGTCCACCATAATCCCATCGGGATTCACCACATGACCCAAGAACTGAACTTCGTGTAACCAAAACGCGCACTTGGAGAATTTTGCATACAACTTCTCCCTTCTTAACGTCTCCAGAACCTCCCGAATGTGACCGGCATGCTCAATCTCACTCTTCTAATAAATCAGGATATCATCAATGAACACAATCACCAATTTATCTAACATTGGCCGACACACTCGATTCATCAGATCCATAAAAGCAGCTGGCGTATTGGTCAATCCAAACGACATAACGAGAAACTCATAGTGACCGTAGCGCATGCGAAAAGCTGTTTTAGGAATGTCCTGCTCCTTTACTTTTAGTTTATGGTAACCAGATCGGAGATCTATCCTCAAAAACAACTGGAACCTTGGATGTGATCAAACATATCGTCTATTCTTGGTAGGGGGTATCGGTTCTTCACCGTCAACTTGTTCAACTCTCGGTAGTCAATACACATCCTCATAGTACCATCTTTCTTCTTCACAAATAATACGGAGCACCCCATGGAGAGATACTGGTCTAATGAACCCTTATCTAGAAGTTCTTGCAACTGCTCCATTAACTCTTTCATCTCAGTCGGAGCCAACCGGTACGGTGCCTTGGCAACGGGTTGAGCACTGGGTATCAAGTCAATTTGGAACTCAACCTCGCGATCTGGTGGCACACTGGGTAAGTCTTCCGGGAATATGTCCGAAAAGTCACGCACCACTGGTACTTCAGATAATTGCGGTACTGACGCATCCACATCTTTTATGTATGCCAAGTAGGCACTACATCCGCGTCTCATGCACTTTCCTACCACCGCCATCGAAATCACCCTCGGGATTCTCATGACGCGATCACCATAAACTGTCACCTCATTTTTGTCAGGCGTTGTCAATCAGATCATCTTCTTGTGACACACGATATTTGCCTCATAGGTTGCTAACCAGTCCATCCCTAGTACTACATCAAATCCACTTAGGGGTATCACGTGTAACTTAGCAGCAAACATGTGGCCTTCTAGTTCTATGGCACAGTCCTCTATCACCTCAGTAATTCTAGTGGACTTACCAATAGCAGTTTCTACGTCGAATGGCTCACCAATACATCTACTCCTATTGGGAAACTTAGCACAAAGGCAGCAGAAATGAAACTCCTACTAGCACCAGAATAAAACAACACAGATGCAAGAGTTTGGTTTACTAGAAACATACCTGACACCACGTCAGGTTCTGTCCTAGCCTCCTCCCGACTCATCGTGAAATCTCGGGCGCTTGCCTTCTTCCCTCTCCTCCGGCCTTCTTCATCCCGGAACTCTCGGCCCTTGGCTTCTTACACTCCCTGCTCATATGACCACTTCCCTCGTAGTTGAAAACTTCATGCCTCCACAATCTCTAGCCATATGGCCAGACTTCCCATACTTGAAACAAACATTTGAACCCTATCTACACTCACCACCGTGCTCCTTCCCACACTTGCCACACTTCTCCAACCCAACACTAGTTGGTGACCACACGTCGGTCACCTACCCTCGCCGCCTTATGTTTGGAGCGGCTCTACCACGCCAAAAGAATTTCCCATTCCAGTTTCTCCCATCCCTACTCGTCTTCTTCTCCTCAACCACTACCACCTCACGCTCATCATATAGTCTACCAGCCAATCAACTGCCGACCTAAAAGTGCTTGGCCGGGCGCGATATATGCCTACGGATATCTGCCGGCAGTCCCTGAATATATCTCTTAATCTTTCGTGACAGTGGCGTCACCTGATCGGGCACCAGTCGTGCCATTTCATAGAACCTAGTGGTGTACTCTTGGTGCGTCATAGTTTCCCGCCTCTAGTTGCAGAAACTCTCCCTCGACCTTGTCCATTTCCCGGTGAGGAAAAACTCCTCGATCACCAACTTTTTCAACTCCGACCATCTCATTCTCCGATCGCCCGACTACCCTCAGCTTGGACTATGTGTCCTACTAGCATAGAGCCAAGTCTACGAATGAGTGGGTAGCGAACTTAACCTTCTGGTCTTCTTGGCACTCGCTGATATCAAGTACCGCCTCCATTTCCTCACCCACCGTGTGGTAGCAGCGGCAGTGCCGTTTCCATCGAAAGTAGGGGGTTTGCATCTCATAAACACCCCGTAGTTGCAGCCTCGGGTCGCCTCCGGTGCAGGCTCTTCTTCCTCGTCCTCATCGTCAGACAGAAAGACTCAGTGTTGGACCAAAGAACCAATGAGCCGGATCAGAAAAACCTTTAAGTCCCACAGACGTCACAACAACTACTGAAGACCACAACAGCTGAAGACAAGTGCTGAAGACAAAGTCTGAAGACAAGTGCTGAAGACAAAGTCTGAAGACAAGTGCTGAAGACAAAGTCTGAAGACAAGTGCTGAAGACAAAGTCTGAAGACAAGTGCTGAAGACAAAGTCTGAAGACAAGTGCTGAAGACAAAGTCTGAAGACAAGTGCTGAAGACAAAGTCTGAAGACACAAGTGCTGAAGACAAAGTCTGAAGACAGAAGTGCTGAAGACCAAAGTATCAGACGTTGTCACAACAGCTGAAGAGGTCTTCTTCAGGTTGTGACGGTTTACCTTCAGTAGTTTTATGTTTTATCTGTTCAGTAGTTTGACACAACAGCTGGAGAATACTTCTTCAGTTGTGCTCATCAGTAGTTTTATGTTTTTCAGTAGTTTTGTAAAACGACTGAAGAGCTTGTTCTTCAGTCGTTGTAGTTTCAGTAGTTTCTTATCAGTAGTTTATATTTTGTACTTAACACTCTGATATGTTCTCAGTAGTTGTGAACATTTCAGTAGTTTGTTAAGAGAGTATTTTTGTACTAGATCTGCCTGTTGTCACTTTCCGTGATAACAGCAGCAATTGCACTCTATATAAGGAGTGTCAACCTATTGTAATAACAGAATGATTTGATCAGAAATATTCGATCTCATAGAAACATTCCTTGTTACAGAAATATATTCTCTCGTTATAACCGTATTTGTTCTTAATGCATACGAGTATCAAATTCTTGCTACAATTTGTCTAATTCTTGTTCTTATTCCGCTGCGTTACGCTCTAATACATAAAACTTGTGATCACTGATCCTGACAAATGGTATCAGAGCAGGTTAATCATTGATCGATCTAATAATTGATCATTGAAACTGCTATTCAAGATCCAAGTTTGATTGAATTAGCATTTTTTTTGCAAGAAACGGTTATAGAGATTGAATTTTCTGTGTTTCTGGTCATTCATCCTGAGAATTTCTTGGTTTTCATTGAGTCTGTTGTGGTCTATGTAAAAATGTTAAAAGCTTGAATTAAATTGTATTTGGACTGAAAATGACTACTCCTTCCAATGATCCTCACAATACTGGTTCCTCAACCAAGCCTCCAATGCTGGTTAGGAATGAGTATAACATATGGCAACGATGAATGCTCCATCACCTGTCTGTTAACAGCGCAGGTTGTTGGACATCAGTGGTACATGGTCCACACAAGCCTATGGTGAATAACCCGGAAACCAATCAAATGGTTCCGAAGAGGAGGGAGCAATACTCGGATGAGGATAAGAAATTGTTTGAGATTGATACAAAAGCCCATGGAATTCTGGCCATGGCACTGCCCAATGAAATCTATTCTGGGCTAATGCATCATGAAACTGCCCATGACCTTTGGAATGCCTTGAAAGAACAATTTGGAGGAACAGATGAGCTCTTGGCAAATAATTGATAAATCCTTGCCCAATAATATGAGACATTCTCTCATAGAAAGGGTGAGACACTGACTCAACAGTTTGAGCGGTTCTCTTGTTTGATCTCTGAAT
>JACCIX010000414.1:0-79689 GCA_025506515.1 Flaveria trinervia
ACTTATCTTTTGTACGTTCATTACTTTCCGATGACATGTATAGTACCCCGAACATTGTGCACGAAGATGGTTACTAGACTTGAGGTCTTTCATAGACCTCGTACATTATGCCCGAAGCTGACTCCAGTACCTAGGGAAAGTACGCTCATCATATATGTTTTCTCTTTCATTCCGGACCATGCCATATGCTATATCCCGAACATTATGCACAAATCTGGTTACGGGGCCTAAGGTCTTTCATTGACATCGAAAATTATGCACGAAGCTGACTCCAGTACCTGGGGCAAGCGGCAAGGATCCCATACATATGGTTAATCACAAGGATTTGACCGAGTGTGCATCCTTCCGGGGTAGCTAACCCGCACCCAGTTGAGCTAACACCCTTCATTGGGTGTGAACCTCCATACTTTGCTTGCAAGAATTTCTTACTTTCATTCATTCATTCATTAATGCATGCATTCTTTCATTACGTTCCTCTTTTTATTATCTTCCACTTTACATTACATAATACTTTTCATTTCATTTATCAACATTCAACGTAAAGCCATGGGAAAATAACATACATAAATAGGAACATAAACAAGAACATACAAACATCACCATTCAAGGAACATCATACATACATAACATTCCTCGTACATACCATCATGCATAAGCATCAATCTTACATCATCATCATCATGCCACATCATACATTGCCCATCACATCATCTATGACTTCAGAAGTCAAATTACATATCTCCCAGGAACCTCCCAAGTCAAAGCCTACACTTTACATTTTCCCCAAAATTCAAAAAAATATTCTAAGTCTTTAGGTGCATGGGTACTAATCAGGTGCATGGGGAACACAGGCTGCAGGACCGGTGAAGGGTATGCACTTACAACATAACAACACAATGAGGAGAGTTGCTTAGAACACTTAAAAGATCAAATAGGGAACTGGTTAACTTTTAGTATGAGATGCTAATACACAAGTAAAGATGAGATAGAACAAGATTGCAAAACACACAAGTAATTGATTTTCAAGAATGTTGTATATTACTTCTCAAGTTCTATTACAAATATTACAAAAGCATAGAAGAAAGTTACAAGTACTTGAGATACATATACTACATCCTACAGCCGGCCATACTTTGAAACCCAGTCAGATACAATTGACTAGACAACTGGAAAATCAAATGTAGAGTCAGAGGTGACTATGACATGCCATAGCTCACACCTAATATATTACAAATAGGATAAAGTATATAAAGTGGAAAGTTACATACTCAAGACCTCAATGTACAGTTACCAAAAGCATAGACATTTCACAAACTTATGTAAATTTGGTGTCTTATCAAAGTTGCAGTAAAAAGGGGTCCAGCTTTATGGAAAAGGTATATTAGATAAAGCATGTGTTCAAAAGTCTTTAGAAGAAATCTGTCTTCAAGTGTTGGTTTCGGAAGACTTTGTCTCTGAAGCTTCAGAAGACTTCATCTTGGGCTTCAGAAGATATTGGTCTTGGCTTCTGAGGATTTCACGCTTAGAATATTTTCTAATGTTGGTGTGAAACTTCCGAAGCATTCCACTTCAGTACATTTGTGCATGCATGCAGGATAGACTTTGGGTGTTTGGGTTGCATCAGCCTTAAATTAAACCTTACAAGCTCCCCCTAGGCTAATGCTATCAAAACACTTTAAAGACTTCAGATATTTACAGTCCTCAGCATGATAATAACCATCCCTTTCTTTATAAGATGATCAGGATCACTCAGACTCTTAAAGTGTCTTCTCATGTCAAAGAGATAATGCTGAGGCAGATTGAACATGTCTTTCCATATGTAAACATTCTCAACACTTCCGAAGCATTCCACTTCAGTACACTTGTACATGTCTTCTGAAGATGCCATCTTTCTGGATTTGTAGTGTATGTGTAGGACAAGATGGGTCTTCCTGATGCTAGAGAAGCTATTTGAATTAGAGTAGATGGAGCATCCTCTAGTTACACATCCTTAGGATGTTCTGACTCCTCCTGAGGTTTGGAGAAGGATGCTTCTTTCTTCTTGTTTGGTTTTGGTCTAGAACCCATCCTTTTTCTCCTCTTTGATCCTTTTAACTAAGAAGACTGGCCTATAGCACCTGATTTGTCTTCTTTGTCTTGCTTAGTTGGGTGTTCCTCACTCACAGGTTCAAAAGGAGAGGGAGTTTGAGTCTACTATGGATTAGAAGATGAAGCTTGCTGAGGTTCAGTAGGAGGTCCAGGTTGTGTTGTCTCAGGTTGTTCAACCTTAACCTCCACTTCAGGTGGAGCTTGACTTGGAGAGGAGTGTAAGTCCATTAGCTCCCCACTCTTAATCTTCTGCTTGATTACCCTGATATGCTCATCCATAGTAGATAGAGACATAGGGTGAAGTCTCCTTTCAAAGAATCCATACAGCTTCAAGAAGCTCATCATCCTCTGCCTATCAGCAGACTTCTTCATGCTTTTCTGATTGATGGCTCTTGACTTTACAGCCTCTTCCCTTAACTTTGTTTGGTGGTCTTTCTTTCTTTGACTTATTCAAGTTCAAGTTGTTTGAGATACTCAAACTCAATGTAATCAAAGGGTGAGGGAAGAGGTGCAGCAGCCTGATAGAGACCTGTGGCACTCAGGTAGTTAATCATGTTGATCCTATCAGTTTCTTTGTCTACCTAAGGTTCTTGAATTCAGTTCCCTGATCACATCTTATGATTTTGACCTTGTGATCAGATTGATTCTCAATCTTTAAGATTAAATTCTTTAGAATCTTAGGAGTCTCATCCTTAGTTCTAAGGAAGAAGACCCAAGTGAATCTTGTAAAGCCATCTGTGATCACTAAACAGTAAGAGGTCCTTCCTAGACTCATTACACTACTGGGCCCAAAGAGATCCATATGTAACAAGTGTAGGGGAGTAGTTATGGAGTTTCTTTCCTTTGGCTTGTGAGATACCTTGTGTTGCTTCCCTTTTAGGCATGCCACACAATGATCGTCACATGTAAAATCTTTATTTGGCATTCCAGTTACCAAATCATTCTTAATAAGTTTATTCATGTTCTTAAAGTTTACATGGCACATTAATTTATGCCGAATGAAAGACTTATCACTGTTTGCTTTAGATAGAAAACATGAAACTTCTCATGAGGGAGATGTTTCTTGTAAATCCATCTTGTACATGTTCTCTCTCCTGGGGGCACTGACTAGAATATGATCATGAGGAATGACCACCCTGGGCTTGAGAACAATGCACTCATGCTCGGTAAAGAGCATGTTATGAATCTGATCACAAAATTGAGATACACTCAGAAGATTGTATCCAAGCTCCTTGACAAATTTTAACTTTTCAATGCTTAGCCTACCATTTGTGACCTTGCCCCTTCCAGAAATGTAACCACCTTCATTTCCTCCAAAAGCAACTGGCCATCTATCAATTCTTTCAAAATTTTGGAATAGAGCCCTATTGTATGTCATGTGCCTGGAACAGCCACTATCAATGTTCCAGACATTCTTGTTTGTCTTGAGTTGTTTCTGCATTAAGAAAATGATTAGTTACATTGGAAACCCAAGCCTTATTAGTCTTGGGCTCATCAAAAGAAGTTGAAGCAATGCAACAGTAATTTATCCTATAGTCATGCTAGAAGCATCATTTGTTGAAGTTGATAAAGAACTCTCAGCCACTTGGTCTTTCTTTGACTTCCACACCACCTTTGGAAGCTTAGACTTGACCTTCGATACTTTGGAAGTTATGTTGACTTCAGAGTTTTTATGACTAGGCCTTCGGAATATCTTTCTTTCACTACAGCGGGATTCAATACTTCGGAAGTATTCCTTCCTTCCGAGACCAAAGTTTCTTCTGAAAGCAAGTTTCCACTTGTCTTCTTCTTCATTTTGGAGCTTCCGAAGGAAAAAGATTTTCCTTCCGAAGCTTGCTTCTTCTTCTCTAAACTCTTAAAGTTTCTTTATTTGTGATGTGGAGAGTACTCTTTGGATTGTAAACATAGTCCTTAGCAAGGTGAGAGGTACTCCCACACATAACACAATCGATTTTCTTCCTTCTAGGAGTCTTCTTTTGTGAACAGGGCTAAACTTGATCACTTTCACTCTCTATCTTCATCTTCTCAGATGATGTGGCAATTCTTATGGGATTAGAACTACCTTTGGAGCTTGATGGTTCATGTTGTACAATAGTGGTGAACAATTTATCAGCCTTCTTCTTGATGATGGGATGATTTGAACATGAACTAGAACTCTTGTTGTGGAGTTGTCAAGTTTGTGTCCTTAGCTTTAACCACTTCAAATCCTGTAGAAATAAAGATTTGTTTTTGTGCATGGTTGAAGGTGGCCTTGGTCTCTTGAGCCTTCTTTGTCTTTCTTTTGCTCTTTCTGATCAAGTTCTTTCTTTTGGACTTGATCATCCTAAAGTTTTACTCTCCTTAGAGGGATGATGACCCTTCTTAGAATGCTCTTCTTCACTCTTCTCAGAGCCATTCTTCACCATCTCCTTTTTAGTCAAGCGGTCTATGAGGGGAAGCTCATCTTCACAAGTTCCATACCTAGGGGATCTCACAGACAAGATTGTGCATGGAGGAGTTATCTCACAAGATCCCAGTTCTTGCTTATTCTAATAACAAACTTTTGCATACAATGATGAGGATATCATGTTTTTAAAGGCTCTTCTTCAAGAACACATTTTTCTGCCTTGGCTTTGCTGATCACAAGCTCAGCCTAGCATTCATTCAACTTAGCTTTGAGATCCTTGATTTGAGTCTTACAATTGGTGTGCACATGCTTAAGAACTGAAATGGTTTCCTATAAGTCCTCTATCTTTAACTTATAATCATTTTCAGCCTTTTTGAAATCAGATTTTAAGATATTCAAGGACTCAAGATTAGATCTCATCTCTAAGTTATAGGACCTGTATCTATTAACTTTAGCAATACATTCGGGAGTGCAAAGATGTTCCAATACCATGGCTTCATCATGGTCAGCCATGAGTGCTTGGTTCTAAGATGCATCTTTCACCTGAAAGCTCCAGTCAAAGCCTCCTTCTTTAATAGCAATAGTATCTTGCTACTTTAGCTTCTCATTCTAGGGAGCTCTCTCAGTGTAGTTTGGTCTGGCTTGAGTTTGGACACCATTTGTTCTTGTTACCTTGCACTCTCTAGCAAGGTGTCCCATCTGGTTACAGTTGTCACACTTTACCTTGCTTTTATCCAGCCCAAACTTTCCACTGTCTGCATTTCTAGGAAACTTCCTCCATGTCCTCTTATAGAAATTCTTGGCTCTGTGAGTGAGAAGAGCCATTTGCTTAACTATCTCCATATATTACAGATCATCCAGATCGATACAGTCCAAGTCTTTAAGGGTGAATAGAAAGATGCCTATAGATTCATCAGTAGAAACAAATGCATGAGAGGAACTTGTCTCTTGGAAAGTACTTCCTTGAGTGTAGCTTTCTCTTGGTGTCACACCCCTGCTTATAGCGGAAACACGAGGATGTAACGGACGGGATCGTCATAACACATTGATAATTAATAAAGATGCATTAAATAATGAAAGTCAACGTGTCATGACATCACCGGACATAAATGGAGACTTGTGTCATGGTTAGTCAGTTCCATGACAAACATAGTCACAAAACAAAAGAGTAAGAATCCCACAACCCGAGAACAAGTAACCAAATGTGAATAACAAGCAAATGTCAAATGCGTCCAAGTTTAAGATAATGTAAGATTAAGATCAATGCTAAGGCCAGATTCCCTAGCAATCCTCAATGATTATTACCTGAAAAGATATGCTCAAATGGTCAACATAATATTGGTGAGTTCGCAGGTTTAAATAATAAATAAAACTTGATGTTTGTAATGGTTGGCAGGACATGAGTGCATACAGTTATAAGCAAGTAATATCACATGTAATCATGAGCATCACAACTAAGCCTACGACGTACACAAAGAATTTGTTGGAACATATTCACCCTATGGCCCGTCCCTGGCCACTGTCAGTCCCAACTAGTATACTAACAAACAAGGGTGGGGGTGTCAACCCAAGTACTATCAATATCTATCTGTCGGCTCTAACACCGGAGTAAATAGTTGTGAATATAGAACCACAAAGACAACTCATGCATGTACTAGATAAATACTTACTAAACAGTAAACACAACAGTCCCAAAAGAATTGAATAAGTTCACAGCATAAAAAGGGTGAGTATACTTTTCCCTCTAATTTAAAAATGTTTAATATGAAAACGGGGCCGCGAAATTCACCTTGAAATAAGACGAATATAAAGGAATAAAAGACTTCAACGAGTGAGAGAAACGATCGATCAAGCACCTATAATTAGTTATGATTAGGTTTTAAGACATGATCAAGAGGATGGATGCCTTTGGTCGATTTCGGGTCGGTTCAGGTTTGACGCGCGACTCGCACGTAAAAGTAGATGTATTAAAGAATACGCCCATATATACTATAAAATAGTAATACTAATGTTGACGCTTATAATAATAATAATATTAGAACATACTATTAATATTAGTAATAATTTTAGTAAAAATCTTAACATGCTAGAATATTTATATATGACACCAAAACAAAACCAAATAAAAATAAACGTACATACCAAAGTCAACATGTATACACATGCATACAATACTCACACATGCACCCAACATATACACAACACTATATATGACACATAAGCACACACATAACATATATATGTATATATGCATAAGCTGCAGAAACAAAATATATATATACACCTCATATCATATACACACATGAGCCATACGACACACACACGGCATATATATACATACATACGAATGGTATGTATATATACACACACGGTACCCTTACAGTAGCCGATCGAGGGTTGCATGTGCTTGGTTCTTTCGATTCGTTGCACGCGGTACATCCAACACCCATATATATAGATGCAGCAATAGGCATATACACGTGTATGTACGACACACACACTGTATATGTGTACATACGCGTGAATACATATATATATATATACACGATCATATACACAAACTCAAACAATACTATATATACACTAACACACCACACATACACACATTATATCGTATACACAATGTCTTTTCATATACACACATACATGCCGAGCAGCACACTAACACACCACACATACACACATTATATACGTATACACAATGTCTTTTTATATACACACATACATGCCGAGCAGCACAAGGTATGCCCCGGGGCAGCCACCATACAAACCCGTACCAACCAAAACGAACCGAATGATTTCGAAACGATACCATGAACAAAATGAAACAAGATCTACAACAAATGGTTACCTGCAAAACAAACGATCGGTGTAACGACGATGATCACAGGTGGCAAGACGCTAGTAACGGCAAAGGGGGGCTGCGACGACTTAGGGTTTTCGGGAGGGAGACTTGGTCGATGGTCCCGATATATACGAATGAATTTGATAATTTACTCTTTAGTCCCTCAACTTTAAATTAACTATTCCTTAAGTTTGGTTAATTTACAATTTAAACCCTAGACTTAATTTTAATAATAATAATAATAATATTAATGATAATAATAATATTTACGGTAATAATAATAATAATAAAAAATTTTATATTGTTAGCGTTAGTTAATATTAAGGTTGGCACGAAAGAGAGATGCGACGAGATTCCTTTGAAAACAATTTAATTACGCAAAATAATAAATGCGCGAACAAAAAGAATTAACGGATTTTGAGTCAATTGACGGACCTGATGGTGATGGATGTCACAGTATCCCCTAGTTGAGAGAATTTCGTCCCGAAATTCAGCTGGATTAGGTCCTGAAGTTGTATCCACGAACAAATGCGGAACTTGGATTTCATCTAGTCTTACGTTCCCACGTAAACTCAGGCCCTCGCTTGGAGTTCCATCTCACTCTAACAATTGGAATCTTGTTGCACTTCAGTTGTTTCACCTCTCGGTCCATGATTTCTATTGGTTCTTCCATAAAATGTAGTTTCTCGTCAACCTTGATTTCCTTTATCGGTACATGAAGGGACCGTCGGCTAAGCACTTCTTAAGGTTCAATACATGAAATGTATGGTGTACACCACAAAGTTCTTGAGGTAACTTCAATCGATACGCTACGGGACCAATTCTTTCAGTGATCTCGAATGGTCCAACATATCTCGGAGCCAATTTTCCTTTCTTTTGAAAGCGCACGATTCCCTTCCACGGAGAAACTTTCAATAAGACATGATCACCAACGTTGAACTCTAAGGGTTTGCGACGGTTATCAGCGTAGCTTTTCTGTCGATCTCGAGCTGCCTTAAGCCTATCCTTGATTTCAAATATTTTGTCAGTCGTCTCTTGGATAATCTCCGGCATGTCATTGGCTTTCACCTACTTCCGCCCAACACACCGGAGATCCACATTTCCTTCCATACAACGCCTCAAATGGAGCACATCCAATGCTCGTGTGGTAAGTATTGTTGTAAGAGAATTCAATCAATGGTAAGTGGATATCCCAACTCCCACCAAAATCAATCACACATGCCCTAAGCATGTCCTCTAAGGTTTGTATCGTTCGTTCACTTTGACCGTCGGTTTGTGGATGATAGGCGGTACTTAAGGCTAAGGGAGTACCCATCGCCTTCTGAAGAGTCTGCCAAAACCGAGATGTAAATCTATTGTCTTGATCGGATATAATAGACATAGGCACCCCATGCGTAGTCACTATCTCATTCACATATAACCTTGCTAACTTCTCTATTTTATAATCCTCGCGAATAGGCAAGAAATGAGCAGATTTTGTCATTCGATCCACTATGACCCAAATTGAATCATGCCCAATATTTGTTCTAGGCAACTTAGGGAATTTCCGGTTGTTGCAACAGACCTGACGGTTTTTGATGTTCGGCTTTGACTTTTGAACAAGTCAAGCATCCACTCATATATTTTGCAATATTCTTTTTCATACCTGGCCACCAATACAACTTCTTAAGATCTTGATACATCTTGTCCGCACCAGGATGAACAGGATACTTGGACTTGTGTGCCTCGTTCATAACTAGGGTTCGAATATCACCCCACTTAGGTACCTATACGATCCACAAAATACCGTACACCATCTTCTTTACAGTTCATTTGTTTGTCTAACCCTCAGAACTCTTCACATGCAACTTTTCTTCCTTTAGCACTTCACCCTGCGCCAATAGTATTTGCTCTTTCAAGTTCGATATGAATAGTCATCCCTAATGCTCGCGCACGTAGGGGTTCAACGCGTTCCTTCCTACTCAAGGCATCAGGTACTACGTTCGCCTTTCCTGGATGATATCGAATCTCACAGTCATAATCACTTAGGAGTTCTACCCATCTCCTTTCACGCATATTCAGTTCCTTTTGATCAAAGATGTGTTCAAGACTTTTATGATCATGTAGACGACACACTTAGTCCCATATAGATAATGCCTCCATATCTTTAGGGCGAACACCACTGCGCCTAATTCCAGATCATGTGTCGTATAGTTCTTTTCGTGCACCTTAAGTTGATGTGAGGCATAAGCAATCACCTTTCCTTTTGCATAAGCACACAACCTAGGCCTTGATGTGATGCATCGCAAAACACCACAAAATCATTTGCGCCATCAAGAAGGGTTAATATCGGTGCATTGCATAACCTTTTCTTCAACGTCTGAAATGCCTGATCTTGTTTATGTCCCCAATCAAACTTCTTATCTTTTTGTGTTAACATCATCAACGGCTGAGCGATCTTAGAGAAGTTTGCGATGAATTATCGATAGTAACCAGCCAATCTCAAAAATTGTCGTATCTCTAAGGGCGCCTTAGGGGTGTCCCACTTTTTAACTACTTCAATCTTTCCAGGATCAATATGGATTCCCTTTTTATTAACCACGTGCCCCAAAAACTTCACTTCCCGCAACCAAAATTCTCACTTCGAGAACTTGGTGTAAATTTTCTCTTCTATCAACAATTTGAGTATCGCTCGAAGGTGTTGTTCGTGGTCTTCCTTTGATCTAGAATAGATGAGTATATCATCTATAAACACGATCACAAACTTGTCCAGATAGGGTTTACACACCCGGTTCATAAGATCCATGAACACTGCTGGAGCGTTGGTCAGCCCAAACGGCATGACTAAGAACTCGTAGTGCCCATATCGAGTCCTGAATGTTGTCTTTGGTATGTCCGCCTCATGGACCCATAACTGGTGATAACCTAATCAGAGATCGATCTTAGAGAAATATGACGCTCCCTGCAATTGATCAAATAGATCATCGATCCTGGGAAGTGGATATCGATATTTCACGGTCAGCTTATTCAACTCTCGATAGTCTATGCACATTCGAAGCATTCCATCCTTCTTCTTTACATATAGTATCAGTGCTCCCCATGGCGAGTGACTTGGTCGTATGAAACCCTTATCTAGCAAGTCTTGTAGTTGACTTGATAACTCTTGCATTTCCGATGGAGCTAACCGATATGGCGTCTTTGCTACTGGTGTCGCTCCAGAAACCAAGTCTATGCGGAATTCCACTTGTCGGGGAGGGGGTAAACCGGACAAATGGTCAGGGAATACTTCTGGGAAGTCTCGCACTACCAGATGTCTTCTAGTTTCCCTTCTTCGGGTTTCTTCTCCACTACACGTGCCAGAATGCATAACATTGCTTCAGCAGACAATGACGAGCTTTCATACATAAGATGATCTTAGACTCCTTCCTGCTCATTCTCCTTGAATCTTAAGCACATCACCATTAGGCATAGGGATACGCACCACCTTCTCTCAGGCAAATAATTTCAGCTCCATACTTCGACAACGAATCCATTCCCACTACCATATCAAAACTTCCCAATTCAAAAGGTATTAAGTCTAATTTTAAAAGAGATGACCTTGAGTCCTTAAACATATTAAAAGCTAATTTTAAACGAGTTGAAAATGATTATAAACTCAAAATAGAAGATATAGAGAAAACCATTTCAACTCTGAAGGATTAATACACCAACTGTAAGACTCAAATAAAGATCTCAATACTATGTTAACTGAATGCCAGGCTAAGTTTATAATCAGCAAATCCATGGTAGAGATAGTGTTCTTGAAGAAGAGACCTTCAAGAACATTATATTACCATCCTTGCATGAAAAAGTGTGTTATCTAAACAAGTAGGGACTAGGATCTTTTGAGATAACTCCTCCACACACTATTATCTGTAAGATTTCCAAGGTGTGGAACTTCTCAAGATGAGCTTCCCCTCATAAACCCCATTCAAGAAGAGGATAAGAATAGATAGTGAAGGATGGATCTAATATGAGTGGAAGATCATCCAAAAAAGGGTCACTATTCTCTTAGTGGAAGAAAGAACTACAGATGACAAAGTCTAAGAGGAAGAACTAGATCAAGAATCTAAGAGAATATCAAAGAAGGCTCAAGAGATCAAGGCCACTTTCAACTCTAGGCAGAAACAAGTTTTTATCTATGGGGAATTTAAAGTGGTAAAGGCTGAGTAACAGAGACATTGTAAGGAAGTTCATGTCCTCGCTTCCTAGGCAATGGACACACTACTGTGTGGTGATCAAGAGAACTAAAAATCTCAAAATCTTACTCTGACAGAGTTATATGCGATTCTTAGTGGCTACCAGATAGAGATGAACATGCAATGTTCATCTGGCAACTCCAACAATCAAATGGGTTTAGCCCTACATGTGATTGAAAGGGATAGCATAGAACCCAAACATCATCTTTTATGCCACCCTGACAATTCACCAAAGGGTCCTTTCATCACCTTCCCAGAGACACCAAGGGAGAACTGCACTCAAGGAAGCCCATTCCAAGAGACAAGCTTTTCGCAAGCTTTTGTGTCTTCTGATGAAAGTTGTGGCAACTCTCTTTTCACTCTTGAAGACCTGGACTGTATCCATCGAGATGATCTGGAATATATGGAAATAGACCAGCAGATGGCTCTTCTCACTCACAGAGCCAAGAAGTTCTACAAGAGGACTGAAAGGAAGTTTCCAAGCAATGCAACCAGTGGAAAGTTTGGACTGGACAAAGGAAAAGTCAAGTGTTATAACTGTAACTTGATGGGCCACTTTGCCAGAGAGTGTAAGGCACCTAGAACAAATGGTGGCCAAACATAATCCAGACCAAACTACACTAACAAAGCTCTCCAGAATGAGAAGTCAAAGCAGCAAGCTGCTGTTGCTGTTAAAGAAGGAGGCTTTGACTGGAGCTTTCAGGTGGAAGATACTTCTTCAAACCAGCACTAATGGCTGATCATGATGAAGCCAAGGTATTAGAACATCTCTGTACTCCTGAATGCATTGCTAAAGTTAACAGGTACTGGTCCTACAACTTGGAACTGAGATCTGACCTTGAGTCCTTAAACATTTTAAATTTTGATTTTAGAAAGTTTGAAAATGATTATAAATTGAAGATAGAGGACGTAGAGAAAACCATTTCAGTTCTAAAACATGAACACACAGATTTTAGGACTCAAATCAAAGATCTCATAGCCAAGTTAACTGAGTGCCAGGCCAAGCTTGTGATCAGTAAAGCTAGGGCAAAAAGAGTGTTCTTGAAGAAGAGAACTTCAAGAACATGATATCCTCATCCCTGCACAACAAAGTGTGATATCAAAACAGGCAGGGACTAGGATCGAATGAGATAGCTCCTCCACACACAATCTTGTCAGTAAGATCTCCTAGGTGTGGAACTTGTGAAGATGAGCTTCCTCTCATAGATCCTATGAGTGAAGAGGATGAAGAAGAGATAGTGAAGAATTCCTCTAAGAAGAGTGAAGAGGAGGATTTCATGAAGGGCCACTATCCTTCTGAGGAGAAAAAGAAGACTGTGATGACCAAGTCCATGAGAAAGAACTTGATCAGAAAGAGCAAAAGAAAGGCAAGGAAGGCTCAAGAGATCAAGACTACTTTTGACTCTAAGCAGAAACAAGTTTTTATCTCTGCAGGGTTTAAAGTGGTAGGGACTGAAGACATCAACCAAAACTCTTCTGCTAAGAGTTCTGGTTCTTGTTCAACTCATCTCAGTAGCAAGAAGAAGACTGATCTGATGTGTACCATTGCTGCACAGCCTGGACCATCAAACTCCAAGCACAGTCCTCAACCCAAGAGGATTGTCTCATCATCTGCAAAGATGAAGGTGGAGAAGGGATGTGACCAAAGAAGTCCTATTCCAAGAAAAGGCTCTTGTGAAGAAGAAGATGAATGTGTCATGTGTGAAAGTACCACTCACATTGCCAAGGATTGTCCCTTCAATCCTAAAGGTACTGTCCATATGACCAAAACAAAGGCTTCAAAGAGTTCTAAGAAGATTCAAGCTTCGGAAGGAAAATATGTTACTTCGAAAGCTCAAAATCTAACAAGAAGGGAAGTGGAAAATTACCTTCGGAAGAGAAGTTGGTCTCGGAAGAAAGGAGTTCTTTTAAAGCACTAAAGTCTACTGCAGTGTCTACAAAATCTTCCGAAGGATCAGTCATCAAAACTTCCAAGTTCCAAAAGCTTCCGAAGTTTTGAAGGTCAAGTCCAAGACTCCAAGGTGGTGTGGATGTCTAAGAAAGACCAAGTGACTGAGATTTTCCATCAACAACAGCTTAAGATCCTCTTAGTACAACCATAGGATCTATTACTATGAATTACCTTCTGTAAATGAGCCCAAGACAAGCAAGGCTTGGGTTTCCAATGTAACTAATCATTTTCTTTGTGTAGGGACAGCTGAAGACAAACAAAAATGTCTGGATCATAGACAGTGGCTGTTCCAGGCACATGACAAGCAATAGGTCACTACTCCAGAACTTTGAAAGGATTGATGGAGGACCAGTTGCTTTTGGAGGAGATAAAGGTGGTTACATTTCTGGAAGGGGCAAGGTCACAAATGGTAAGCTCAGCATAGAAAAGTTAAACTTTGTCAAGAATTGGATACAATCTTCTGAGTGTATCTCAATTTTGTGATCAGAGTCATAACATGCTCTTTACTAAGCATGAGTGCATTGTTCTTAAGCCTGGTGTGGTCATTCCTCATGAGCATATCCTTCTTAGAGCCCCTAGAAAAGGAAACATGTACAAGATGGACTTGTAAAAAACCTCTCCCTCTGGAGAAGTTTCATGCTTTCTGTCTAAAGCTAATAGTGATGAGTCTTTCCTATGGCATAAAAGAATGTGCAATGTAAACTTTAAGAACATGAATAAATTAATTAAGCATGATTTGGTAACTAGAATGCCAAAGAAAGGGTTTACAAGTGATGACCATTGTGTTGCATGCCTGAAAGGGAAGCAACATAAGGTATCTCACAAGCCTAAGGAAAAGAACTCCATCACTACACCCCTACACTTGTTACATATGGATCTCTTTGGCCCCACCAGTGTAATGAGTTTAGGAAGGACCTTATACTGTCTAGTGATCATAGATGACTTTACAAGATTCACTTGGGTTTTTTTTTCTTCCTTAGAACTAAGGATGAGACTCCTGAGATTCTGAAGAATTTCATCTTAAATATTGAGAATCAGTCTGATCACAAGGTCAAGATCATAAGATGTGATCAAGGAACCAAATTTAACAACCATATCCTTGATACATTTTGTGATGAAAAGGGTCTTCAAGACAATTCAGTGCTCCCAGGACTCCTCAGCAAAATGGTGTTGCTGAGAGGAGAAACAGGACACTGATTAAAGCCGCAAGAACCATCCTGTCTGACTCCAAACTGTCCATCACCTTCTGGGCAGAGGCAGTCAACACTGCCTGCTATGTGCAGAATAGAGTTTTAGTCGTCAAGACTCATGGCAAGACTCCTTATGAACTTTGGCACAAGAGGAAACCTTTCATTGGTTTTCTCAGGTCATTTGGATGTCCTTGCACCATCTTGAATACCAAAGATCAAATTGCCAAGTTTGCTGAGAAATCAGATGATGGACACTTTATTGGATACTCTTCCCAAGATAAGGCTTATAGAGTGTACAATCTCAGAACTAGAATTGTTGAGGAGTCAGCCAACGTGACTTTCAATGAACACACACCCTGTGTTGCTGGTTCTGGTCTGGATTGGTTGTTTGATCTTGATTTTGTTACCAACTGTTTTAACAAATCTTGTGAGAATGTTTCAAGATCTACAGAAAATTTAATACAGATCATCCTGATCCAAGATTTGAGCTAGGAAGATCCTCAAGTCATACATCTTCAGCTCCAGTTGGAACCACTTCTGCAAATGAGGTTTCTGTCAGCACAACAATGACAAACTCAGCTGCTACATCTGGTATGCCTTCAAATTCCAGCTCAGAGGCTCTACAACCAGATAAGAACAGTGACCAAGAATTCTTTATGTGCCACTAACCACACCATTGATGAGAACATCAATGATGTCACACACTGCTTGGATCAAGTTTCACTTGAAAAGTGTGCTGATGTGGTGGGTGAAACATCCATGCCAGATCTAAATTTCTCTAATTTAGATATTTCTCAACAACTTGTTGTAATCCCTCAGCTTAGGATCCACAAGTCTCACCCTACCACAAACATCATTGGAGATGTGTCTCAGGGGTAAAGACAAGAGGACAAACCCATGAAGCAAATGTTTGTCTTCACTCTTGTTTTCTATCCCAGAGAGAGCAAAAGAAAGTTAATGAAGCTCTAGGATGGAAGTTGGGTTGAAGCTATGCAACAAGAGCTACTTCAATTCAAAAGGCAGAAAGTTTGGAACCTTTGTCCTCTTCCTTCTAGGAAGACTACCATTGGAACCAAATGGGTGTTTAGGAGCAAGAAGGATGATAGAGGCATCATCATCAAGAACAAAGCTAGACTGGTTGTTCAAGGATACACACAAGAAGAAGGGATTGACTACACTGATGTCTTTGCTCCAGTGGCAAGATTAGAAGCTGTTAGGATATTCCTGGCATTTGCTGCATCCAAGAACTTCAAGGTCTTTCAACTTGATGTGAAGTGTGCCTTTTTGTATGGAGTGATAGATGAAGAGGTTTATGTCAAAAGCCACCTGGTTTTGTAGATCCTGATCATCCTGATTATGTCTGCAAGCTTGACAAAGCTCTCTATGGGCTACATCAGGCACCAGGAAATGGTATGAGACACTATCTAAGTATCTTGTAAACATGGATACAGGAGAGGTACTATAGATGGAACTCTCTTCATCAAAGAACAAGGAAAATATATATTGCTAGTTCAAGTATATATGGATGACATCATCTTTGGTTCAACTAGTCCAAAGCTCTGCAAAGACTTTGAGAAGCTGATGAAAGACAAATTTGAAATGAGTGCCATGGGGGAACTCAATTTCTTTCTGGGAATTCAAGTGAAGCAAGTTGAAGATGGCATCTTCATAAGTCAGTCAAAGTATGTTCAGGACATACTCAAGAGGTTCAATATGAGTGACTGTAAGATTGCTAAGATAGCCATAGCCAGAAACCCTCTCTTGGTCCTGATCTTGAAAGGGAGTGTGCAGATGAGCACTTATACAGGGCTATGATTGGGTCTCTTATGTATCTTACTGCTAGCAGGCCTGATATCATGTTTGCTACATGCATTTGTGCAAGATATCAAGCCAACCCTAAGATGTCTCACTTATCACTGTCAAGAGGATTTAAGATACCTCAAAGGTGCATAACACTTGGCCTATATATCCCAAGAATTCTGACTTCAATCTGTATGCCTATATAGATAGTGATTATGGTGGTTGCATATGACTGCAAAGTCTACATCTGGGGGATGTCATTTCTTGGTGGAAGGGTTGTCTCATGGCAATGTAAGAAACAATCATGTGTCTCTACATCAACTGCTGAAGCTGAATACATTGCTACTGCAAGCTGCTGTGCTCAAGTACTTTGGATTCAAAATCAGATGCTGAACTATGGGTTAACTTCAAGGAGACTCCCATTCACATAGACAACAACAGTGCTATCTCAATCACGGAGAACCCTATGCAACACTCAAGGACAAAGCACATCAATATCAGGTATCATTTAATAAGAGATAACTATGAAAAGGGATTAATTAAACTGGTCAAAGTTCACACAGATGAACAATATGCTGATCTGTTTACAAAGGCTTTTGATGAACAGAGATTTAAATATCTATCAGCTATTGGGATGATAAACTTTGAGTAAGATTTTCTTAAAACTAATTCTTATTATTTCTTAAAATTATGTGTGTCCTAATTGTCTAGTTCATCACTTTCATAAGCTCATGTTTTCTTTGGATGAAAATTTCTTTTTGAAGACTTTCCTTAGACTTTTGAAAATTTTTGATACTTTGAAGTTATGCGTTTAACTTCGGAAGTAAATCATGCCTTCAAAATAAATACTGTCTAAGAAATTTACCTTCAGAAGAGCTTTCAATTTATCTTCCGAAGCTTAAATACTTGTCTCAGACACTTACTTATTTTCAAGGACCATTTACTTCCGAAGCAAAATTAACTCTCGGAAGCTTTGTTGGTTTATATACAAAGCATTCAAGTTTTAATTTCTCTTCCAAAGCAAAATTCTCAAATCTCTCAAGAAATTCTTCCGAAGTCATTTTAGCTTCGGAAGCTTTTTAATTAAAAATTCCGAAGATAATTAACCTTCGAAAGCTTTTTGACTTCCAAGAAAACTACTTTTTGAGCAAAAGTAAACTACTTTTTCAGAGGTTGGACCGACATCTGGATTTCAAAGTTTATCCCCTTTCATTTAACTTTATCTGAAATCCTTCTCACATATAAACCCAACGGTTTCCCCCTCTTTTTATCATCTGTTCTTCCTCCAAACCTAAAAACCCAAAATTTCTATCTGAAATCTCTTCTTTCTTCTTTCTTCGTCCTTGCTACTTCAAAATGGCCAACCTTGCTCACAAAAATGATCCCAACTTTACCATGCAGCTACACAGACAACACAATCAGGTTGCTCTGCTACGCTCTGAGAAAGATCCTCATTTCTCAGAGATTTGTCGTTTCTTATCTCTGTCAAACTACTACACCTCCCTAACCATTGCTCCTCCACTTATGAGGACCAGTTGCTTGAATTCTGGAAGACCTGCTAAGAGGTCATTATGGATGGGGAGAAGGCACTATCTGCCACAGTGCAGGGAAGAACAATCTTCATCACTCCGGCCATCAACAACAGACATCTTCAGCTGGATGATGAAGAAGGTGAGCTGTTTTTCCCAAAGGAAGCTATCAATCATTCTTTTGAGCAGATGGGATATGAGGGAGATTTCTCTGTAAAGACCTTTAGGAAAGGGAAGGTCTCATCCCAGTGGAGATTCATGCTCCATATGGTCATCCACAGCTTATCAAACAAGCATGGTGGATGGGACCAGATTCCTGAGGATCTATCCTTCATAATGCATGGAATGGTTCAGGGGGTCAAATTCAGGTATTCACAGTTTGTTTATACAAATTTACTTGCTAATTTAGACTCCTTAGAGTATTACATGTTTCCTAGATATGTCCAGTCATTCTTAACTGTGAACTGGCTCACAGTTGAGGGAAACAGTAACATTCTTAAATTGGGACAGATGAAGCCCAACATCTTTAAAATACTGAGAAGGCCCACTGTTGGATTCTCTGGGGTAGAAACAGCCCTAGTCCCAAAAATGTTAGAGCTCATTGCTCAAGTTGACAACCTAGCAGCACAAGCTAGTGTTGAACCCACACCTGCTTTTTCCCAACCACTCTCACAGCCTCAAATCACCATCACTTACCAAAGAAAATCCAAACGAACCCTTGCTTAGGCTATTCAATCTATGGAGGCCTCCATATACTCACCATACAGGAAGAAGTGGACACTAGAGCTCCCACTTCTCCTAAGGAGCTAACCACTCCCATCTCTTCAAGAATCAGCGCTGAGGTTTCTCATGCTCAGCCTGATGAGCTCATTAGCCCAACTGCCTTAAGCCATCACTTCTGAGTCTCAACACTCAAGTGATCAACCTTCAGGGGACAGTTACCATCCCCAGCCTATAGATCTCAACCAACCAATTCTCAACCTTGACTTCTATACTGATGAAGATATAGGTTTCAGTGAGTATAATGAATCTCTCTTCTTTCCCCCTACTCAAAGAGAGATGAGTACTCCTGAGTCTCCTACATCTATCCCACAACAGCCACCTACAACTGAGGTAGACACTCCTGAACCTGTTTAGAATGTCCATATGGAAGAGGCTCTCACTTCTGAAAGTGATTACATCATTAAGATCTCAACTATTGCAACTCATCCCACTAACATCTCAACTAAGATTGCCAGTGAGCAAAGGAAAACCAGCAGCCAAGAACCTCAAGTTGGTGGTGAGAGAGAGGACTCTAGTCCAATCATCTCATCTCCTAATGAGTCTTCTAATGAAGATGAGGGGAATCTGAGACTACTGGTGCAAAAATTGTCTAAAAAATGCATTTACCTAGTCTCAAAGGTCAGTCACCTTGAATCTCAGGTGACTACCCTACACAACAGGATCAATGATCAGCAACTTGAGATTTCATATCTTAAGGAAAAACTAACTGGGAGACCCTTAAGGAGAGCTCAACCAGGAACACAAGAACCTATGGATGTGATTGATCTATCTTCCAGCTCACCTATGCAAGTGGGTGATGCTACCAAAAAGGGGGAGAAAGTCATTACAGCCATAGAACCTGGGAGTTCTTCAGAGAGAATGGACATTGAGGACTCACCATCCTCACTTGCAATTGTGCATTCTCAGCAACCTCCTCTAGTTCACATTGATGTGGACTACACAAACTCTTTCATATAGAGTCTGTTTGAGGATGGGATACCAAGGGCTATGTCACCTTCACCATCTTCCAATCACATCATTAGGTGGAGATATGACAACAACAGGAAGGCCCTAATCATCATAAAAGTTCAAGGACAGCAAGAAGTCTTCAATTTTCAGACCTTGGACTACTATGAAGGTCTGGATCTAGTCAACATGCCACTTGTCAACCCAAGCCAATCAAGACAAGCTGACAGACTGGCTAAAAGAATCCAAGATAGGATCACTGTAGAGTTCAGCTTAAGAAGGAGACTTAGGCAATCAGGTAATGTCATCAGTCAACTGGATGTTGAGGCAAACCCTAAGATTAGCTTCATAGGGGAAACCTTGACTGAAGGCCCAGTGACAGAACCTGAGAGCCCTGTCTCATCATCTCCAACTGCTGCAGAGATCCACATCCTTCTAAGACACCTGCTGGTGAAGGTGCTTCTCAACCTCTATCTGGCCTGAACTCAGATGCTGCAACAAGCAATGAAGGCCAAAGCTCTCTCCACCTTGAGTCACAAAGGTCTTTGAGAGACAAAGGGAAAAGAAAGATGACATCTGAGGAGATTAAGGAGGAGAAGAGAGAGAGGAAAAGGAGGCTAAGGGGAGAAAGTTCCTCTGCTGAGTCTCCAAGACTCATGGAGTCTGCAATCAAGGTTGCCCCTAGACCAGATACTCAAAGTGATGAGTTAAGGGAAGTCAGGGTTAACTATCTGTAGACTAGGAACTATGACATAGATAGTGTCATTTCTCTTCCTTGGATGAGTTGAATGAACTGGTTGACCTGGAAAGGTCAAGAAAGAAGAAGGAGGCAGAAGATGCAGAACTCCTAGTACAAGTCAAAGAAGAGAGAAGAAGAAAAAGACTGTACAGAGGTATTCCTACCCTCTCCCCAGTTCAAGAAAGTCCTGAACAAGAGGATGTGGTTCAACAAGAACCTCAGGTAGATAAAGAAAAAAACAAAATCAAGATGATTAACTACCTGAGTGCCACAGGCCTCTATCAGGCAGATGCACTTCTTCCCTTGCCTTATGACTATATTGAGTTTGAGTACTTAAAACAACTTGAGCTTGAGTCAGTCAAGGAAAGAAAGACAACAAAGAAGAAGCTAAGGGAAGAACCTGCAAAATAAAGAGCCATCATCCAAAAGAGCATGAAGAAGTCTACTGATAGACAGAGGATGATGAGCTTCTTGAAGCGGTATGGATTCTCGGGGAGGAGACTTGGACCCATGTCTCTATCCACTATGGATGAGCATATCAGGGTAATCAAGCAAAAGATTAAGAGTGGAGAGCTCTCTGACTTACACTCCACTCCAAGTCAGGCTACACCTGAAGTGGAGGTTAAGTTGAACAACCAGAGACAACACAACCCGGACCTCCTGCTAATGCTTAGCAAGCTTCATCTTCTGATCCATAGCAGGGTCAACCTCCCTCTCCATCTGAACCTGAGAGAGAGGAAGTCCCAACTGAGAAAGACAATGAAGATCAATCTGGTGCTGCAGGCAAGTCTTCTCAGTTAAAATCTGGTAAGAGAAAGAAGAGGATGGCTTCTAAACCAAAGCCAAAGAAGAAGAAGACTGCATCCTCTTCTATACCTCAGGATGAATCAGAACAGCCTAAGGATGTGCAGCCAAAGGATGCTACATCAACTCCAATTCAAACAGCTCCTCTAGCATCAGGAAGACCCATCTTGTCTTAGACATACACCATAAATCCAGAAAGATGGCATGTTATTAGAGATCAAGGCATTGAAGACATTATACATGGCAAGATATGTTTCAGTTGCCTTTGCATGACCTCTTTGACATGAGAAGACACTTTGACAGCCTGAAGGATCATGATCATCTAATGAAGAAAGGAATGGTGATCATCCTAATAAGGACTGTTAATATCTGAAGTTTTCAAAGTGTTTTGGTAGCATCAGCCTAGGGGGAGTTTATAGAGATTAATGAAGAGGCTGATGCAACCTAAACATCTTAAGTCTTTCCTGCATGCTACACAAGTGCATTAAAGAAGAAGCCTAGGAAGTTTCACACATGAAACAAAAATACCCTAAGTGTGAAATCTTCCGAAGCCAAGACCAATATCTTCCGAAGCAAATATGAAGTCTTTCGAAGCCTCAGAGAAAAAGTCTTCCGAAGCTTCAACTCATGAAGACAGATTTCTTGCAAAGACTTTTAGTAACATGCTTTATCTGATGTACTGTTCCATCTTCCATAAAGTTGGACACCTTTCCGCTGCACCTCTGCAAGTCACCAACTTACATGAGTTGGTGAAAAGATCCATGCTTTTGGTAATTGCACATTGAGGTCTTGAGTCTGTAACTTTCTACTTTATGTACTTTATCCTTTTTGTAATAGATAAGGATGTGAGCTATGGCATGTCATAGTCACAAGTCAAAAGGCAATCTGCCTTTTGACTCTACAATTGATTTTGTTTGTGTCTAGCCAATTGTATCTAGCTGGCTTCAAAGCATAGCGGCTGTAGGATGTAGTATAAGTATCTCATGTGCTTGTATCTTTCGAATATGCTTTGTAACACTTGTATAGAACATAGAGAAGGCAATATACTGTAAACATGCTAAAAAAATATAACTCAAATATATAAAAGAGTTAAATATTACAATTGTTCCATATTTTATATGCTAAACAGATCAATTCCAATCACCAGAATATCGAAGTCCTAAGGCACAAGTATGACCCTCATACTTTGCCCTCAAAAGGAGCTTCGTGAGTGGATCCGTAATGTTTTGATCTTTATGAACTTTACGAATACATATCTTTACCCCTTTTCAACTCCATCCTTATGATGTTGAATCTCCGCTCAAGGTGCTTAGTCTTTTGATGAGTACGGGGTTCCTTGATTTGAGCAATCCCACCCACGTAATTACCAAAGATTTCTAGGGGTTCTTGAATGGTAGAGACCACCCCTAGATAAGCAATGGACAAATTTATCCATGCAGCTTCCCAAGCTGCCAATGAAGCGGCTATGTATTCGGATTTTGTAGTGAACAATGCTACCGTGTCCTACTTTGAACCTTTTAAGGACACTTCTCCTCCATTCATAATGGAAGTATACCCCGATTGTGATCGAGAATCATCTCGATCAGTTTTGGAAGCCTGCATCCGTGTAACCCTTTACAACGACTTTCTCTTCAATAGATTCGTATATTAGAAACATATCCTTAATCCTACTAAGGTATTTCAATATACTTTTAACAGCCATCCAATGGTTATTTCTATTGGTATCTACTTTATCATACTTAATAAGCATGACACGTTCGGTCTAGTGCGTATCATCACACAAATGATGGATCCTATAGCAGATGCGTATGGGATATCCTTCATTTGATTTTGCTCATCCTATGAGCTTGGACATTGAGACGTAGTCAACATTGTCCCTCTTTGAATAGGTACCATACCTTTCTAAGAGTTTTCCATCTTGAGCCTTTTCCAGATTTTATCAATATATGCACTTTGGTTTAACCCTATCAACCACCTCAATCTATCCTTATAGATCCTTATTCCAAAATATGGGCGGCTTAAACGAGATCTTAAATGGAAAAACATATTTCAAGGTAGGTTTCAACACCTTCCAAGGTTGGAATATCACTTCCAAATAGTAGTGTGTCATCAACATACAACATTAGGAATATAATTATGCTCCCACTAACTTTCATATATACACAACCTTCTCGATGCTTGTTTCAATCCATAGATTTATCACTTTAACTTGTATACTTTATTAGGATGTCGTGGATCGACAAAACCATCATGCTGAACTCATGAACAGTCTCTTCAAGATGTCCACTAAGAAAAGCGGCTTTGACATCCATTTGCCAAAACTCATACTCAGAATATGCATTATGGCACATAAAATCCTAATTGACTTTAGGATTGCGACGGGCGTAGGAGTTTCATCATAATCAACCAATTGAGTTTGATGAAACCTTATGCTATAAGTCTTGACATATAAGTATTCAAGTTTCCATGCATATCTGTTTTCATCTTGAAAAACCCACTTGTATCCAACCGGTTTGGAGTTAAGTGGAGTGTCAACCAATTCCCAAACTTGGTTGTTATACTTGGATTGCATCCTTACGTTCATGGTTTCTAGCCATTTGTCCCAATCCAAATTAGACATAGCATCTTGGTATATGGTTATCCTATAGGGGGCAACCACATAGCATCCATTCTTGGAATATTCATATCTTTTAGATGGAATACTAACTTTACCAGATTTGTGAACATGTTGTGTGTATTGATCACCTCTTGATTATCATCAACAACCTCTTGTTGATAGCTAGTGTCAACCATAAGTGTATCGGCTTGTGGATCTTGATCCTTATCAAGTTCCACAGTTCTATATATCATTCCTTCGATAAGGAACTCGGTTTCCAAGAACTTAGCCTTTCGAGCAATAAATACTTTTGCTCTGTTGAGTCGAAGAAATAGTATCCTATACAGTCTCTAGGACTTTCAACCAATCTACACTTTCTTGGTCCGGTTCATATTCATAATATGAGCCTTAAAGAGCAATGCGAAAACCCAAAATGATAAAGATGGTAGCTCATAGCCATATAAATTGAACCATATCCAAAAAGGGTTCAGTTTCTCCTTTATCAAGATGAAGAACATAGATAGTTATATAGAGTTGATTTTCTACTTCATTATTGAAGATTTTGAACATTCAAAAGCTTTGTAATTATGTGTCATCAAGTACACACAATAATAGCGACTGTAATCATCGGTAAATGTAATGAGGTATCTTTCACCAATCTTTGTCATTGTCTTAAAAGGACCACATACATCCAAATGTATCATTCATAATAAGTCTTTTGGTTCACACTTATCAAATGAAACATTTTCATTTTTTTCCAAAAGACCATTCTTTTGAAGTGTTTGAATCCAATTCTTGTTTATGTGACCAAGATGACGATGTCAAAGATAATAATAACTTAAACCCATTTTAAGTTGTTGGTGCTTAATGTGTATAATGAGTTATTATAGGACGAATTATCATGAACAAATTCATGGATATCATTAAAAGGCATATCCTTAAAATGAAATACATCATCCATAAAACCTAATATCATTATTTACAAACTTTAAATCATGATCATATTGTTTTAATAGGAAACATTAATTATGTTCCTAGTCAAACTAGGTGCATACAAAATACTTTGAGAAGAACTTCCAAACATTTGAATGTCTCAAAACAGAGTTTCCCGCCTTGAAGCGTACATTTCTTTGAACACCTTTGCAACAATTGCAAGTATGAGTCTCACATCCGGTATCCAATACCCATGTGTTTGAAGAAATGACATTTAATACAATGTGTGAATCATGGAGATTTTATTTGAGGTTTGCCCAACATCCCTCCTTTCTTTCAACTCCTTGAGATAGGAATTATCCTATCTCTTCATACTCAAAGCATGGATCGTTCTCTGTTACCTTAGGCTTCATAAGCTTAGGTTTTTCGAGGTTTCGCTTTAACCTTTGCTTTGATGTACTCCTTTCCTTTGGCAACAATTGCCTTAGGATTGGGATTGGCCATTTCTTATAGCCTCCCTTATTGATCGAGAGAATAGGTAGAACCTCTCTACCTATCCCTACCTCGGTTGCTTTGAGCATTGTGTGAAGTTCACCAATGCTCTTGTCCTACCCATTCATATTATAGTTTATTATGAATGTCTTAAACCTTTAGTTTGGCAATCAAGGATCAAATCCTTGGCCAAATACTTTGAGACAGGACATTTAAGCATCTTGAGGCTATCAATGTGGCTTTTCATCTTAAGAATATATAGATGATATCGATTGGGTTTCTTCTATTTGGCATGCATAAAGTGCCCGAACCGTTTCGAAGCAATCTACTAAAGTTTGTTGAAAGAACATTTCCTTCAACTAGATTATCATGTCATATGCCCCATGATGCTCCAAACCCTTTTGGATTTCGGGAATCATATTCCCAACATGAGGTAGGATACTAGCACAGAATCCTTAGTGTGCCTAAGCCAATCATCAAAAAGCCTTAACATCAACAACGTTGGTTGGTGAGGTATGGGATCGTCAAGGACATAGGCCTTTACTCATTCTTGAGAACGATTCTCAAGTTTCAAAATTGAGTCCATAAGGTAATTATGGTTAGGACTATCCCTCTCAAGAATAGATCTCAGTGATAGGGAAGGGACGATCGGGGTGGTAGCGTAATAGTTAGCGGTCATCACTACAATAATTGACAAAGTTCATTTTACTATTTCTGATAAATTTATTTTAATCGTTAATACCCTTAAATGTCTCATAGACAATTAACAATTAAAATCTAGAATCCAACGTTACATTTATATGATGGTTAGGTGACCTTTATCCCATTATTTAAATTAACAAGGTAGTCAACAGTTGACAATTGCAACATATTGCAACTTCTAGTCTTATGGGATCGGTTAAACATCATATGTTTAGTCGGCATGTTTAATCCCATCAACACCATTGTACTCCATGCTTCGGTGACCCTAATCACATGGTTTCCAATTCAAGTCGTCCTACTTACACACACGTGTGAGTTTTCACATACAAGCGGTTAGGTGACCTTTATCCCACGAGTACGTTAGACTCACCTCAAAGATACAAGTTCCCTACAAGTGGTTAGGTGACCTTTATCCCACAAATAGTTCCCAAGTGATTCGAGTGTCGTGTAAAAGGATGGTGATAGACTTGTTACCAAAGGGATTTAAGTTTCCATTAATTCTAGACATGAAAACTCTATGTACCTTGTATTCGCATGCTTTCAAATACATGGTACCCTATGGTTCCTTTTTATAAAACCCATTTTATTATGAAATCATTAATCCATTTAATAACCATTTATAAGTCACTTAGTGTTTAGGAACCAAAAATTCAGTTTGTTATGATAATTTATTTAGATTGTCAAGCATATCCATATATCAAACAATCAACATAAAAGGAATAATCAAACAAGCATATATCCAACACCATATGTGCATAACCATAGCTACTATTGTGACCATACTTGTTTGCCATCACAAGTGTGGTCATTAGGTCTTTCCTAAGGGTTAATAACAACACAAAATTGAGATCACAATGGATCTCCACTTGATGTCGCATCCATATGCTTCAAGTCCACTTTGTGTGTTCCTTTTGTGCTTCCTTCCCGAGCATCTTCATTTACATAATATATATCCTAATACATATTTTCTAGTAAAAGAGAAATACTCCTAATCTATTATTACATCCCAATGAATAAATAGATAAATTACAAGCACAAAACTTACAACCCAATTGAACGAAAATGACCAAAACAAACATGCAACCAAACCAAAAAAACACCAGGTCTAAGCTAGGTTATGCACCATCAAATGAACAATCACAAACATTATTCAACAAACAAAATAAACCCCATCAAACCCCAATTTTCAGCCAACATAAACTGAAAATTAGGGTTTGTTTGTCCAAACAAACAATAACCAAAACATATCAACCAATTGATATTCCTATCTTTCAAAGTTTAATCATAAGCATGAAGATATAACTTTGAAAGACATGGGGTTTATTAAATCAACCAAAATCAGTCTCTAATGAGAGATAAACATCCTTTAAAACCAATTTTACAAGGATAATGATGCTAGTTTCCACATAACCGGCTCTAGATGCCATTGATGGGGTTTGTTTGTCCATTTACATCTTGTTTAACCATTTAAACATATGAAACGCAGCGGAATATACAACTTAAGTCATGCTAAAGTTTCTGAAAATTACATGATTATGTGTAAACAACAAACCCATAACAAGAGGATCTTTATTATGTGAAGAACTAGCATACAATAAGAAATAACAACCCAATAACAAACCAAAACGAGTCATGCAAACTACCTTTAACAAAGCTGCTTAAAATTGATGATGAACTACCTTCCAAAAGCTGCTGAAAACGGGATTTGGATGAAGATGGGGCTGCTCTTGAATGACCAAAACATCAAGGTAGATGTCCTTAAGCTTCCATACCCACAAGCATGATGCAAAACACCTTTCTTGCTAGGATTTGTGCACTAAATCGCAAGAACATGGCTGCTGAAAACCGATTTTCAGCCTATTTTTCCTTCTTGGATGAGAGAAAAATAAATGGATCTTGCAAGTATGAGAGAGAGTGCTGAATGGGAGAGTGTAACTAGTGTTAAATTGGAGTGTAGTTTCAAGACACAAAATGACCACTAATGCCCCCAAAGGGGGCGGCCAAAATCTTGTGTTTAAAATAGGTTACCCCCATTTTTAAACACCCACTAATATATAACTAGTTGTATTGTTAGTTATATAATTAACCTTTTAATGTATAACTTAAACACACACTCTTATTATTTGATGTTATTTAACAAACTTAAAACATTACAAATAATGTCCATGAATAAAATATCCTTATAAGTTGTTCTTTATCACATATAAATTATTTAGAAAACCCTTTTCTAAATTGGTGCAATGATTTAATTGTATGATCATATCATCAATTAAATACATATTGGTGTTTGCAAAACTTGTTATTGGTATGACCCGACTTGGATCATGACGTACTAACCACATCAATATTCTATGTGTCTTGGGCATAATGAATCCAATTATTATAGACCTTCATTCACGATGCCCAGCACCTCTGGTCACAGTACCTAAGGCAAGCAATAATGGTTCCATACGAATGGTCAATCACAAAGAAAGACCCCGATGTGCATCCTCCTGGGGTAGCAAACCCGCACACTGTTGGGCTAACACCTTTTAATGGTGTGTCCCGACATATAAGGCTTGTGTAACACCCGGAAATTTTCCTTGAAGCCGACAAAGGAAGAAAAGAAATAAAGTCCAAAGTCGAGGGACCAAACTCACCAATGAGAGAAACTTGGATGAGTGGAAGTATAAAAGGGGAGGGCAGCCCAATCCTCCCGATTCTTGCCAAAACTCAGCCAAAGGAGAAAAGGAGGAGAAAAGCTTGATTCGGGTTAATTCGAGCGTGGAAATCGATGTGTAGCGGGTCAAATCGAAGCTCTACTCGACGAGATCATTTATGTGAGTTCTAGGACACCTCTTTTACACGTTTTTGAATGATTTTAGGGTTGGAACACATCTGAAAACTATTATTCTGGTATTTGGGTGTGAACCCGCTTATGTATGTATGCGTATGTGTATGATTCATTTGGGGCTTGATTTCGGGCTTGGTTGTGCTTGAATGATGTCGTGGTATGCTTCCCTAAGTTTAGAATGGTTGATTTGAGCTTAAAAGAGGTTTGGAAGAGTTTGGAGGTCGAACATGGCGGCTGCAGTTCGGGATGAACTACATTCTGCATCAGTTAGGGCTAGGAGACCGAATGGAGGTCCATGCGCCCGAATGAGGTGCGACTCGGGGCCATACGCACGAAAGAGGTGCGATTGAGGTTCATTCGTGCGATTGAGATCCATACGTATGAGGGCTATACGACTTAAGGAAATGCGGATGAGAGTCATGCGACCGAAGGAAATGCGGATGAAGGTCATGCGACTGAAGGTCATGCGACTGAAGGTCATGCGACTGAAGGTCATGCGACTGAAGGTCATGCGACTGAAGGTCATGCGACTGAAGGTCATGCGATTGAAGGTCATGCGACTGGAGTCCATACGCCTGTGAGTCATGCGATTGAGGTTCATATGCATGAAAGTGTGCGACTGAGGGCCATTCGCATGAAGCTCATGTGACTGAGGTGCATATGCCAGGATTTCATGCGACTGAGGTTCATTCGCATGGGAAGTATGCGATTGGAGGCTATGCGACTGGAGGTCCATTCCCCTGAGTGTTCTCATACGTATGGAAGACCATGCAACCAAATAGGGTTCATACGCCCGAACGGCCATAGTATTGCTTGACTTTCGGGAAAGTGCAGACGTAGGCTCAGACCTTCGGGGTTGTAGATAGTGGGATGGCCATGGATGATGTACAATGATGTATGATGATGTGATAATGATGATGTGTGATTCCGTATGGTTGTATGTTGTGATGCGAGTGATTGGTGTGATGTTTGTTGTCGTGTGATTGTAATGTTGTATGTTATGCATGATGTATGTTATGGGTGTGCGATGTTGCCTTGTGTGATTGATGTTGTATGTTTTTATGTTCCTTATTATTATGTATGATTGTCTTCCCTTGGTTTTGTGTTGAACGATAATGAATGTAATGAAAGTATTATGCAACGTAAAGTGGAAGATAATGAAGAGAGGAACGTAATGAACGAATGCAAGCATGAACGAAGGAATGACAGCAAGGATGGCTTGCAAGAGTAAGGAGGAGGTTCACAACTCATTGAGAGTTGTTAGCTCAATTGTGTGTATATTTATAGTGTGCGATCTTGGCTAACTCATAAAGGGACATAGACACAGTAGGGAGTTCAGTTTTGGTAACTTCTCCGATACGTGCGATGTGGTATTTACTATGTGCTATGTAGCGTGCGATTTTGGCTACCTCATGTGGATTATGTAGCGTGCGATTTTAGCTAACCCATGAGATAGCGTGCGATTCTGGCTAAACCCTAAGAGTTCTCATACACACAGGGGGAGTCGGTCTTGGTGACCACTCCATTGGTGCTATTTGTGCGATATGTACGATGGATAACATGATGGACGATAGACAAAGTGGGAGTTGAGTTTTGGTAACTGCTCTGATACCTGCGATGTGGTATTTACTGTGTGCTATGTAGTGTGCGATTCTGGCTACCTCATGTGTGCGATTTGTGCGATATGTACCTTGGGTACGATGATGCAATTGGTGCGAAAGGTGTGATATGTATGAAATGGACGAACAGAAGAAATGATGTTATGAACGAATGAAACGGATGAAGAATGTAACGAATGTAATGGAAGATAATAATTATATTATTTGTATGTATGTACGTTGTGTGATCGCGTACGAAAGTAATGAATGGTTTTATAAAGGAAGTAAAGTATGTTTTATTTTAAAACTATAACTCACTCAGTAACGCTGACTTTGATGTGTTTCCAGTTGGCAGTATGTTGCTGAGGATGGTACGTGGCGACTACTCAGTTCTTTTGGAGTGGCATCCATTGTTTTTAATGCTTTTGTATGAAATGTAAAATGATATTGTGAAATGAATGGATGTAATATTTTGCAAAAGCATTTTGATGAAATGAAAATGTTGTTTAATGTTTCCGTTGCAATGCTTTTATCTAAGAAGGAAAAATATATGTTTTATGTGTGATGAGGGACCGGCTGTAACCGTCCTAGGAACGGGGTCTTACAGCTTGCAATTCTTTACTTTCATCTTTCATTAATGCATGCATTCTTACTTCATGTTCCTCTTTTCTTTATCTTTCACTTTACGTTACATATTACTTTCATTCACTCATTATCATTCAACGTAAAGTCACGGGAAAGATAAACATACATCATAATAAGGAACATAACATACACAAACATCATCATCATACAGGGCAACATCATACATACATAACATGCATAATCATGCAACATTATATATCATCATCTTGCATATGCATCAATCACATATCATTACATGCCCATCTTAGCATTTATGACCTCAAAGGTCAACTTACCAACCCCTGGGAATCTCCTAAGTCAAAGCCTCCATTACTCCTTTTTTCTCCAAAAAGTCAGAATTATTCTAAGTGTTCATCCGCATTAACCTCATTGTTCATCCGCATTTGATTTGTTTCATCCGCATTGACTTACTTCATCCGCATTGACTTACTTCATCCGCATTGGCTTACTTCATCCCCATTTCCATACTTAGTCAATGCTCATCCGCATTGACCTCATCCGCATTTCCATACATAGTCAATGATCATCCTCATTGACCTCATCCGCATTAACTGTTCCTCCACATTTACTTACTTAGCAGTTAATACTCATCCGCATTAACTGTTCATCCGCATTTACTTACTTAGCAGTTAATACTCATCCGCATTAACTGTTCAGTCGCATTTCTTCCCATTACTCATCCGCATTGACTTTTCAACACTTATGCAGTTTCTAAGACTTAACATATGGGCCTTAAACATCAAATTTCAATTTCAAATCACCGTTCATCATGCTCTAAGCTTAAATCATACATCCTAAGTCTAAGAAACACGATCATACATTATCAAGCATGAACATAATCATACATCCCATCATACATTCAACATACACCAAATGAAACTTATGGGTCCGAAACCCAGTTTAATGAAAACATATATTCATGTATTTCCAGCCCCAAAATCAGTTAAAACAGGTAAAAGAGGGGTCCTAGAACTCACCTTTGCAGCTCTTGAGTATGGCTTTCTCCCAAGCTCATTTGCAAATTGAATTCAACCGCCTAGAACCCACTAAAAGCATACCCGAACACATATAAACACACATGAGCCTACACCTGAGGACATAACCGGTTAAGAACACCATAAAAACATGAATTCTTACATTGAATTCACACTTTTCTTCTTGTTTCTCTTCAAACCGAGAGTTCTTTGATTCCTGCTACTTTCTCTCTCTAAGAAATTCGAAAATTTTGTGTGTAGAAAGGGTGATGGGCAGCCATGCCACCTTTATGACCAACTTTTCAAACATTTTGTCCTTTTGGACACTTTTTACCCCTAGACTTGGGTTTTATTTCTTTTCCTTCTATTCTTTCACTTTATTCATTCTTTCTTTGTCTTTAAAATAACCGGGTGTTACAAGTCCACCCCCTTAAATAGTTTTCGTCCCCGAAACCAGCTATTCCTCAAAGTGTTGTGGGTAATGTTGTCTCATCTCTTCTTCAGTCTTCCATGTAGACTCGGATCCCTTCCTGTGCTTCACTGTACACGCATAAGAGGGACCACTTTATTTCTCAGCCTCTTCTCTTTACGATTGATAATTGCAACTAGTTGCTCCACATAATTGAGCTGTTCGTCTACTTCGATATCTTCCAGTCAAAAAATCATATCCTCATCCGTCAAACATTTCCTTAGATGAGATACGTGGAATGTCGGGTGAATTCCACTTAAATCATCTGGTAACTCCAGTCTATAGGCCACCTATCCTACTAGAGCAATGATTCGGAAAGGCCCTATATACCTTGGGCTCAACTGGCCCCGCTTCCTGAATCGGATGATCCCCTTCTAAGGTAAGACCTTCGACATAACCCGTCACCCACCTAGAACTCAATCGGTCTGTGTCGTTTATCAGCATACGAATTCTATCTATCTTTGGCTGCTTTCATGAAGGCCTTGATCTTCCCAAGCTTCCCAGTTGTAGCCTCGATCACCTCGACGCTCCCCAACTCCTTCTGACCAATATCACCCCAACAAACGGGCGTTCTACATCTCCTACCGTATAGCATCTCATATGGTGGCATACCAATGCTGGCATGATAGCTGTTGTTGTATGAGAATTCGGCTAACGGTAGGTGGTCATCCTAATTTCCCCCAAAATCAATAACTCACGCCCGAAGCATGTCCTCCAATGTCTAAATGGCCCTTTCTAACTAACCATCAGTTTGGGGATGATAAGCCGTGCTAATAGGTAATCTCGTCGCCATGGCGTCATGAAATTTCTTCCAGAATTTGGATATAAACCGAGTGTCACAATCAGATACAATATACACTAGGACACCGTGATGAGTTACAATTTCCTTGATGAACAGATCAGCTAACTTTTCGTCAAGTGGTCAACAATCACCCATATAGCATCATACCCTTTCGGAGTACGCGGCAGCTATGTAATGAAATCCATGGTGATGTGCTCCCACTTCCATTCCGGTATATCCAAAGTTTGGATCTTCCCATACGTGTTTTGATGCTCGGCCTTCACCTGTAGACAAGTAAGGCATTTACTCACATACTCCACTATGTCACGTTTCATACCCGGCCACCAATAATCCTTCTTCATGTCTTGATACATCTTTGTGGCACCTGGATGAATGGAGTATCGAGTCTTGTGAGCTTCATCCGAAATCTTCACCCCTAGATCCCCAAAATGAGGGATCCACACCCGTCCAAATTGGGTTTTAACACCAAGTGTGTTCTCACCCAATTCCCCAACCAGACCTCTCATCCTTTCAGAGTTAAGATGATATTCTTTCAATGACTCATCTTGAAACTCTTTGACTTGCTTCATCACATCAGAGGTCATGATTAGTTGATATCGGCTCAGGCCAATCTTTTCGGCTAAGGGCATTAGCCACCACGTTGGCTTTGCCGAATGGTAGTGGATCTCATAATCATAATCCTTTAAAAGTTCGAACCACCGTCTCTGCCTCATGTTCAGATCCTTCTGCTCGAAGAAGTGCTTCAAGCTCTTGTGGTCAGTGAAAATGTTGCACTTCGTCCCGTAAAGATAGTGCCTCCAAATCTTTAATGCGAAGACCACAGCTGCTAGCTCCAGGTCGTGAGTAGGATAATTGACCACATGAACCTTCAACTGTCGGGATGCGTAAGCTATAACCTTCCTTCCTTGCATTAACACACATCCCAACCCCGAGTAGGAAGCATCAGAACAAACCACCAGATCTTCACTCCCACCAGGTAATGACAGAACAGGAGCTCGAGTCAACCTCGCCTTCAATTCTTCGAACGCCTTCCCTTGAGCTTGACTCCATACGAACTTCATATCTTTTCGGGTGAACTTGGTTAGTGGAGAAGCAATCTTTGAAAAGTCTTGAATGAATCTTCTATAGTAGCCCGCCAAACCCAAGAAGCTACGAATCTCGGATGGCGTCTTTGGTGACTTCCATTGCATCACTGCCTCCACCTTTGCCGGGTCCACCATAATCCCATCGGGATTCACCACATGACCCAAGAACTGAACTTCATGCAACCAGAATGCACACTTGGTGAACTTGGCGTACAACTTCTCCTTTCTTAGCGTCTCCAGAACCTCCCGAATGTGACCGGCATGCTTCTCTTCATTCTTTGAATAAATCAGGATATCATCAATAAACACAATCACTGATTTATCCAACATCGGCCGGCACACTCGATTCATCAAATCCATAAAAGTAGCTGGCGCATTGGTCAAACCAAAAGACATTACAAGGAGCTCGTAATGACCATAATGTATGCGAAATTCTGTTTTAGGAATGTCTTGCTCTTCATCTTCAGTTGATGATAGCCAGATCGAAGGTCTATTCTTGAGAACCAACTGGCACCTTGAAGCTGATCAAACAAATCATCGATTCTCCGTAAGGGGTATCGGTTCTTGACCGTCAACTTGTTCAGCTCACGGTAGTCAATACACATTCTCATACTACCATCTTTCTTTTTCACGAACAGGACCGGAGCACCCCAAGGAGAGATACTCGGTGAATGAACCCCTTATGAAGCAGCTCTTGCAACTGCGCCATTAATTCTTTCATCTCCGTTGGAGCCAACTGATACAATGCCTCGGCAACAGGTTGGGCACCCGGTATCAGATCAATCTGGAACCCAATCTCTCGGTCAGGTGGCACTCCTGGTAAGTCTTCTGGAAACATGTCTGGAAAGTCACACACCACTGGTACATTAAATAGTTGTGGTGTTGGCGTATCAACATCCTTTACATAAGCCAAGTAGGTGCTACATCCACGCCTCATACACTTTCCCGCCACCGCTATTGAGATCACTTTTGCGATCGTCGTGACCCGATCCCCATAAATAGTTACCGAACTCTTGTCAGGCACTGTCAAACGTATCATCTTCTTACAACACACAATGTTCGCCTTGGATTCCACCAATCAATCCATCCCAAGAACCAAATCGAGCCCACCTAAGGTCATCACGAATGGTCTAACAGGAAACTTATGACCTTCTAGTTCCACATCACAGTTCTCTATCATCTCAGAAATCCTGGTAGACTTACCTATGGCAGCTTCTACATCAAAGGGTGCCTCAACATGTCTACTACTAACAGGCAGCTTAGAACAGAAAGCAATAGAAATAAAACTTTTACCGGCACCCGAATCAAATAACACAGAAGCTAAAGTTTGGTTCACCAGAAACGTATCGGACACGATATTAGGGTCTATCCTAGCCTCCTCCTGTGTCATTGTGAATGCCCTGGCTCTCGCCCTTGGTCCTTCTCCCCTCGTCTTCTTTGCCCCGGAACCCTCCGCCCGCGGGTTCTTGCAAACTCTACTTATGTGACCTTCTTCACCACAGTTAAAGCACCGGACTGTACGACAGTCCATTGCCATGTGCCCCGCCTTCCCCCATTTAAAACACAAGTTCGAACCAAACCTACATTACCCACAGTGCTCTCTCCACACCTTCCACACTTCTTCATACCCGCACCTGATGCGACTACACAACGGGCATCCACCGTGCCTTCTTTTTACCCATCGGGGTATCACCCTGACCAAACCTCTTCCCCTGCCAGTTTCAATCACCACTCCCTTTCTTGCTACCTTCAGCCACCACCACCGTTCTTTCATCATACAATCTCCCTGCCAAATCTACAGCCAACCTAAACGTGCTCGGCCGGGCGGTGATCATGTGCCTTTGGATATCTGCCGGCAAACGCTGGATATATCTCTTGGTCTTTCGTGACAAGGGGTCACTTGGTCTAGCACCAGACGTGCCATCTCGTTGAACTTGGTGGTATATTGCTGATGAGTCATTGTTCCCGCCTCCAGCTGCAGGAACTCTCTTTCAACCTTGTCCATTCCCGGTGAGGAAAAAACTCCTCAATCACTAACTTCTTCAGTTCAGACCATCTCATCCTCCCGATTGCCCGACTACCCTCTGCTTGGACTATATTGTCCCACCAGCACAGAGCCGAGTCCATAAAAGAATGGGCAGCGAACTTCACCTTTTGATCCTCCCGGCACTCGCTGATATTTAAAACAGCTTCCATTTCTCTCACCCATCGGTGAGTAGCAACAACAGTGCCATTACCGTCGAAAGTAGGTGCTTACACCATTGAAATGTGCCATAGTTACAGCCTAGTGCCGCCTCCTGCATAGGCTCTACTTCTTCCTCTTCTTCTTCGTCATCAGACGGAACCGTCTCAGTCTCGGGCTGTCTTCTTTCGCCTGTAGGTCTACTCCTTTCCCTTCTCTCCCCCTCTTTAACTACCTTTATCACTTCGGTCACCATAAACGGTAGGATCGTCTGCATGACTTGATGCACTTCCTCCACAACCGCCTCCTTCACCGAGGCTCTCAGGTTAGCACTCTCATCTCCGCCCTCCAGATGAGGGGTTTGTGGTTCTTCATGAACCACCTTTTCGGCCCTAGGCCTTCCTCTCGTAACCCGTGGTATAGCACCACGACCTCCACCATGCGAAGCTTTAGATGATGTACCACCGACCATCCTCACACACACGCGCTGAAAGATTCAAACACCAACACGGTCATTCAAGGAAACAACTCTGTTTATGTCAAGTATAGTAAGTCCCTAATTATAGTGGCGAGTTGTGAATAACCACTTACTTTACTCTTGATACCCCAAGCATTACCTATCCTGACTACATCTGTAGCTAATTCTACCAGCAAAACACGCGTAATACCAGTTAACATTAAGAAAATACCAGATGGCACGCAGCTACTCAGATTGGCATCCCTCCCCTTTTGGTCCCATTCTCAGTTTAAGTTAAGGTTTATTTTGAAAATTTACCCATTTCACTTAAACTATGGCTCTGATACCAACTTGTAAGGCCCCATTCCCTGGAAGCTTACAGCTGGCCATTCATTGCTCATAAAACATATAATTACATTAACATGAAATAAACGTTGCACCGGAAACATTTAAAACAACATTTTCATTAACAATGCTTTGCAAAATAATACAATATTCATTACAAAATTTCAATTGTTCGCATGACCATGCAAAAACATTAACAAAAGAATGCCATCCCAATGCCAAGTAGCTGCCCAACGCCATCCTCAGCAATGCTCACCTGCCAACTTGAAAATGCATAAAAGTTAGCGTTGCTGAGTGAGTTCTAATTTTACATTAAATCTTACTTTTCTTTCGTTAAAATCATTCTTTACTTTCATGTGATCATACAACATACGTACACATAGATAATATCATTATTATCTTCATCGTTCATCCTTTAACTTCCATTCGTTCATACATTCTTACTTTCATTCGTTTGTTCATCATTACATCTTTTCTTTTCATCAACACCATGAACTTTACCCTTCATGCTCATGGTACTGGGCCTAAGCCTATCATAGACCTTCATTCACGATGCCCAGCACCTCTGCCACAGTACCTAAGATAAAGTTCATGTATACCATTGTCATGTGCTATTTCCTTCATGCTTATGGTACTGGACCTAAGCCTATCATAGATGTCACACCCTAAAAATCCACGTGCGGAGTTTTACCGCGAGGCGTGTGAACAAACCAGGATCACAGTCAATAGTTACCCAGAACAACTCTATAAGCCACTATTAAAAATAAAACCAACCAAATTATAAACTTGATACAGTGCGGAAGCGTTTTGTAAAACCACCCAGAGAATAAAAGAATAACCAAAGAAACAGTAAATAAAAGCGTTTTATAAACTTAACTCATTGAAGCACAGTAAACAGTAAATAAAAGAAATAATGAATCATCACAACCACAACATTCATAACAAAAATAATAACCAAAGTAAATAAATTGTAAATGAGTCACAATGTATTTATCAATGTCAAAATTTAAGTTTTTCGTTCGTGTGGGGAAACAACCCTTCCCACATAGGTTACAAAAAGAAAAACACTACGTAGTCTAAGTCATATAAAGAAGTCAATCGACAACATCTGTCCCATCACTGTCATCCTCCATCTCCATCGGTTCCTCCTCTTCGGGTCCCTCCTCGGGATCCTCATCCTCAGGGTCTGCTGCAGGAGCATGAGCTATAGCAATCTGAAGTGCCGCTAGTTGAGGCTTCTAAAATAGCAATCCTATTATCGGCTACGGCGTCCTGCTGTTCACAAGCAGTCACGCGTCCTTAGAGTGCCATGAGACCATCTTGCATATGGTGACACCCATTTATGGTCTTCCCGTGTTGTTCCTCGAGTTCATCCAGTTGATGTCTCAGTTTGTACACCTCTTGCAGTAGTGTACAGAGATTACCCGTGAGCCGCCAGACTCGATGCTACTCGGTGTCCAGTGTAGCCACTAGTGCAGCAATCAGTTGCTCGTTGGACTGCACCGTCCGTGGAAGTGAAGGCATTGGTTGGTCGGCGTTGTTCCTAGTCCTGGGCCTCGGGACAGGTACGCGCTCTCTAAACATAATATGATCAACGAATCTAGGATAGAAACTCTAGTCTCGTGGAGGGTCACGCTTCATCAATGCAAAAGGTTGATCCCAGTCAATCTCCTCTCGAGGATAAGCCAGTCGAGGCCAATCAAATCCATTGTCAGGTACAGGTGCGGGAGGTGGGGATTCAAATCTTGAAGGTGATTCAGGTCGCTTACCCGGAGCTCTCGATGATGATGCCATGCTGCAGAGAGTGTGACATGTATGCCCATGAGTATACAGTAGATGAGAATAAGGCACAGGTAACTAATTAACTGTGTGCGGTTATAGTCTAGTGTGTATGCAACCTAGTTCCCTATAACCAATGGCTCTGATACCAATCGGTCACACCCTCAAAATCCACGTGCGGAGTTTTACCGCGAGGTGTGTGAACAAACCAGGATCACAGTCAATAGTTACCCAAAACGACTCTATATGCCACTATTAAAAATAAAACCAACCAAATTATAAACTTGAAACAGTGCGGAAGCGTTTTGTAAAACAATCCAGATAAATAAAAGTGTATACTATGGCAAAACATGTGCCAACCCAAAAGAGTAAACATTAACCATTAAATGCTAAATATGTCTTGAAGATCGAGTCTTAGAATGCAAGTGAACCATGTGGTGCTCCTATGGCAAGCAAGCTAATGACATAAGAATAGCATATTAAAATGTCAACACAATGGTTGGTGAGTTCAAGATTATTCAAACAAAAACAGTTTATAATAGAGATATAAAAGTAGTGCATTGTAACAGATAGCTAGTCCATTAACACTAAATATTAATTCATAGTGATTTCGCAATTGAAGCTCACTGTGTTACATTGTTGCCTCCTGTCACGACTTAACAGGTCGTGACAATGTTCAATAGGACAAATTGCACCCAGTTGACCTCGAGTCACACAGGTGGGGCTCATCAGACCCAGTAGTACTACCCAATTTCCCCGATTAACAATTCGAAAGTGTGTGGAATTCTCCATGTTATCAACACTATATTAATATTATACATAACTTGAATATATAAAACGTTTGTGATTTACGAGTATGCTATCTCCCCCAAAAGAGATTAAATAAGAGTGGGGCATGAACTCACCTGATACGCGTGATAGACACTTAGAGTTTTACTTGACAAACAGAGTGGACAGACAACGTTTAGAGGTTACCTAGATTATATAAGTACATGAGTACGTGTAAACAAAGAACATGTGAAACCCTAAGTACACTACAACCAAGGACTCAAGATTTCAGAGAACAAACACGTTTGACCCAGTTTTCTCGTTTGACCCGTTGGTGACTTTATGTGTTGTAAACCATTCAAGAATTATACACATATATCATACATGGTTAACATTCAAATAGAACATATGTATGCTATATTATCCAGGTATATCACTTAGATCATCATACAACCAAATGTCATACAAGTCATGTGAATCTAGAACATTAACGTGTCCACTAGTTATAACACAACTACCATGCCACACAAAGATCAAATCACGCACCACATGCCTTGTGAAGCCACTCACGACTTCACATCCTAAACCCTGCCAATCCTACTAAGTAGGGGCCTCAGATTTGCACGCGTGTACGATGACATAATCATATTCATTAACCATGTTCATTGCATTCAACAAACATCACAACAATCAATTTCCAGTCCCAAACATGATGTCCTAACTACTAACCAACATCAACATCATACACGATCATCAAAGTCCAAACATCACCCATTATTATCCAAGCATCCCATACAACTAATTTAACATGTTCTATCACATTACGATTCACCATGAACTTACTAACATACTCCTAACATCCCAAACATGTTCAAACTATCGTCCATCCAACTTTGTGCAAATAAAGTTTCCCTTTTGGAAAGCACATCCCAAAATCTATCAAACATCCAATGCATTCATGAATTCGTTAATAATATACCAATTCAAGTTCATATCAACATCTAAGCATGATCAACAACATCCAAACATCATAACTCATCAATTCATATCCTAAAAAGTTACTATCTTTAGTAATGTATGAACTATAACATGTGTTCTTGAATTCCCAATGATCACAACAACAATCTAACATCTAATAATCACCAGGAATACATCCATAACATCAATTCATCAATAATTCAACATTACATGCAAAATAAAGTTACTATTATTAGTAAGCTATGAACACCAACTTCAATTCATCAATTTCTTGCAAGATCAACGTATCCTAACATTCATACAACCTACAAATCATCATACATTCATCAAACAATCATCAACTTCATATAATCATGCTAATTTCGAATTAGGGTTGCATAAAACCAAAGTTCATGATCAATCCACTAGAAACATACAATTCATACATAATCAACGTTAAACAACATGTATTCTATCTAACTAACATACTAACATCATCAAACAACATCAATTCGACCCCATGAAGATCCATAAACGAATTAGGGTTCGGCCACCATGAACAACCCACAAAACTTGTAAAAATCTAACCTTTAAACGTGTGTTAACTTGCAATTGATGATTCCTACGTGTTGTATGCCTTGTAATCGAACCAAATTGATGCTTTGATGCTTGTTCTTGGTCGAATTCGCAATGGTGAGAGGAAGAGAGGTGATGTCGCGGCCGATTTGGGGTGGGGGCTAGGGTTTGGGTGTTTTGTTTAATTTTAATTTCCATATTACCTTTTAAGCCCTTGTAATTTGTATTTTATAAAAACTAGGCTTTAAACTCTTTGTAAAGTGTTTTTAACTTAATAATATAAAGATATAAACTAATGAAAATCATTATATATTTTATCTTTATAAAAATACAAGACATACGAAAAAATAGGCACGTTTCCGCGTTACGCGATTAATTTTGTAATTAACATTTAAAACATGCAAACACATAAACATAACACAATAATGACATAATCAATTAGATTAACATTAATTGTAACATTATTCATTATTATTAGGTCACCAACGTTAAACGACAACTAGTGTGTGTTTACGACACGTGTATGCAAGACTTAACAGAACTAACAGAGTATGGTAACGGAAATTTACCGGATGTCACATTATCCCCATGTTGAAAGAATTTTCGTCCCGAAAATTGCGTTACATGGTGAGAGTGTTCCATCACTGGTCTACTGCATTGGCACACAGAAATCGAAATCGAGTGAGTTTTGGATGAGTTGTCACATCATCCCCATGTTGAAAGAAATTTCGTCCCGAAATTTAAATCAATACCTTCGTCTGCTGGCATCGCCTTTTTGAATAGTTGAGGGTACTTAAGCTTCATTTGATCTTCTCATTCCCATGTGGATTCCGGTCCACGTCACGAATTCCAATGGATTTTAACAATAGGTATCTTGCTTTGCTTAAGTGTTTTCACCTCACGGTCCATCACGTCGACTGGTTCTTCGATAAAACGTAATTGTTCATCCACTTGAACTTCTTCTAGTGGTACGACCATTGTTTCGTCGGTTATGCACTTCTTCAGGTTTGACACGTGAAATACATCATGGATTTCACTTAGCAAATCAGGTAGGGCTAGTCGATAGGCCACTGGACCTATTCTTTCCACTATCTCAAATGGTCCAACGTACCTCGGATTTAGTTTCCCTCGCTTACCAAACCGAACTACGCCTTTTCATGGTGAGACTTTCAACAAAACCTTGTCACCAACCTGAAACTCTAAAGGTTTCCGTCTCTTGTCAGCATAACTCTTTTGTCTATCTCGCGTTGCAGCCATACGGTTCCGTATCTGCACAATCTTCTCAGTTGTCACATGAATTAACTCGGGACCTGTTAGCTGGCTATCACCAATTTCTGCCCAGCAAACTGGTGATTGACATTTTCTCCCATACAGAACCTCGAAAGGTGCTGCCTGTATACTAGTATGATAACTGTTGTTATAGGAAAACTCCACCAATGGCAGGTGAATTTCCCAGTTATTCCCGAAATCAATCACACAAGCACGTAGCATATCCTCTAACATCTATATGGTACGCTCACTCTGGCCATCTGTCTGTGGGTGATATGCAGTACTCATATCCAATCGCGTACCCAAAGATTTCTGCAATGATTGCCAGAAAGGTGACGTGAAATGAGCATCGCGGTCCGAAATAATTGAGATCGATACACCGTGTCTTGAAAAAATCTCCTTAAGGTACATTCAAGTTAATTTCTCCATCTTATCCCTTTCCTTAATTGCAAGGAAATGAGCAGACTTTGTCAATCGATCCATAATAACCCATATCATGTCACAACCAGTAATAGTCCGGGGTAACTTAGTAATAAAGTCCATGGAGATCTGTTCCCATTTCCACATTGGTATCTCAGGTTGTTGTAACAGTCTGGATGGTTTTTGATATTCCACTTTTACTTTTGAGCAGGTCAAACACTTGCTCACATACGTAGCTACATCCGCTTTCATGTTAGGCCACCAATAGTGCACCTTTAGGTCATGATACATCTTGTCGGATCCAGGATGTATAGAATACTTAGATTTGTGTGCCTCGCTCATAACTAAATCTCTCAGATTTCCATAAACAGGCACCCAAAGTCTATCCATGAAATACCGAAGTCCATCCTCTTTCACCACTAGCTGTTTATCCATTCCCCTTAATGACTCAGAACCAACATTTTCTGCTTTCAAACCGTCTATCTACGCCTCCTTAACTTGTTCGGGCAGTTGGGTACTGATAGTAAGCTGTAAAGCTCGCACCCGTCGGGGTTTAGCTGTTTCCTTCCTGCTTAGGGCATCGGCAACTACGTTCGCCTTTCCTGGATGATACTTAATAGCGCAATCATAATCATTTAGTAGTTCCACCCAACGTCGCTGCCTAATATTCAACTCTTTTTGCTCGAAGATATGTTGAAGACTCTTATGATCGGTGTAGATAATGCACTTGGTGCCGTACAAGTAATGTCTCCAGGTCTTTAAGGCGAAAACCACTGCACCTAATTCTAAGTCATGGGTGGTATAGTTCTTCTCATGAACTTTTAGTTGTCTCGAGGCGTAGGCTATCACCTTATCTCGTTGCATCAAGACACAACCCAATCCTTGAATGGATGCATCGCACTACACCACAAAATCATCTGTTCCCTCTGGTAATGCTAATATCGGGGCAGTACAGAGTTTTTGTTTTAAGAATTGGAAAGCTGATTCTTGACTCTCACTCCATTTGTATGTCGTTTCTTTGTGGGTCAAAGCAGTGAGAGGTTGTGCGATCTTAGAAAATCCTTCTATGAATCGTCAGTAATATCGTGCTACTCCGAGAAATTGTCTTATCTCACTCGGTGTTTTGGGTGTAGTCCAATTCTTTATCACCTCAATTTTGGCAGGATCAACATGTATCCCTTTCTCATTAACAATATGACCTAGGAATTGCACTTCTCTTATCCAAAAGTCACACTTTGAGAATTTGGCATATAGCTGCTCATTTTTCAATAGTTCCAAGATCATTCGTAAGTGCTCTTCATGCTCCTCCTTGGTCCTAGAATATATCAGTATATCATCGATAAACACAATGACAAACTGATCAAGATAAGGTTTGCACATGCGGTTATGAGGTCCATGAACACAGCAGGTGCATTAGTCAACCCAAAAGGCATGACCAAGAATTCATAATGACCATAACGAGTACGAAACGCAGTCTTGGGAATGTCTTCTTCTCGAACTCTAAGTTGATGATAACCAAATCTCAAGTCAATCTTCGAATAATGCTTGATCCTTGAAGCTGATCGAACAAGTTGTCGATACGAGGTAAAGGGTATCGGTTCTTGACTGTTACTTCATTTAACTCTCTATAATCGATGCACATCCGGAATGTGCCATCCTTCTTCTTAACAAAAAGAACAAGAGCTCCCCAAGGTGATGTGCTAGGTCGAATAAAGCCCTTATCTAAAAGCTCCTGAAGTTGTGATGACAACTCTTGTAGCTCGTTTGGTGCTAATCGATAAGGTGCCCTAGCAATTGGAGCTGCGCTGGGAGTCAACTCAATCTGGAATTCCACTTGGCGGTGAGGTGGTAATCCAGGAAGATCCTCTGGAAACACCTTTGGAAAATCGCGCACTATGGGAATATCCTCCATTCTCCTTTCTTCTGCCTGCTTACCGGTTACAAGTGCTAGAATAGCCACACGACCCTTTCGTAATACTTTTGAGCTTTCATGTATGAGATGATGCCTATCACAGCACCATTCCTATCACCTCTGACGGTAAGGATGCTGTCACAAACAGGGATTCGTATGATCTTCTTATGACATATGACTTCCGCTTGCTTGCTAGAGCGCCAATCATGCCTATCACAACATCAAAACTCCCCAGCGTAACAGGCATAAGATCTATAGCGAAAGTATGACCAGCAAGTTCTATCTTATAGTCTTTAAGGATATGTGTTACATGGATCTGTTTACCATCGGCTAATTCCACAGTGTATTTAGATTCTAAAGCAGAGGGTATATCACTTAAAAGACTACAGAACTTTAAGGACACGAAACTCCTATCGGCTCCAGTATCAAATAGTACTATAGCAAAACAACCATTACAAGAGAACCTACCAGTAACAGTTGTGGGATCATTTAGAGCCTCACTTGAGCCAATGACGAAGGCTCTCCCCTTGGCTCCATCTTTGTTGCCGCCATTACCAGTACCATTTCCACCGTTGTTATTATTACCATTGTTGTTGTTGTTACCGTTGTTGTTGTTGTTGCCATTACCATTTATCCTTAGTTGTGGGCAGTTTCGCATGTAATGCCCTTCTTTCCCACATTCAAAACAACCTTTGGGAGTTTCTTGAGGTTGTTGTGACCTCCTTAGCAGCTCACCACGACAATCCTTAGCAGCGTGTCCAATTTTTCCACAGCATTGACACTTGAAGTTATCACACCTTCCCACATGATGGTAATTGCACCGAGTGCACTTCGGATGTCTACCACCATAACCACTGGGTCCTTGATTATTTGCAGGCGTTTGGTTGAAGTTACGATTATTGTCGAACCTCCATTGCTGCTGAACTGGCTGTTGTTGCTGTTGAGGTTGAGGTTGACCGCTAGAAGATGATGATGCTTTGGTGTTGTTGGAATTATCCCACTTTCTTTTGTTGTCGGGCACGCTCGCCACAACGCCCCGTTTGGGTAGACGTCCTTGTTCCACGGCTTGGTCAGTTAGCCTGTGAGCTAGCTGGATGGCTTGCTGAATTGTGGTTGGGTTGGAAGCAGTTACCATACTTTGGATTTCGGGTACTAATCCCCGTATGTAATGCTCTACTCTTTTATGCACCTCATTCACCATTCCCGGGCACAAAGTTGCTAGTTCAGGGGTTGTGGTGGTGTAAGCCTTGATTTCCGAGCCTTGCGCGTTCCACCAAGATAGATCAGCACCCTCCAAAGTGCCGGTGGCATACTTCACTTGATCCGCAGGTGGACAGTTACATTTGGAGAAGACAGACTCGATCTTCTCGAACCATCGTACAAGCCCTATAGCACCCTCTGTACCGCTGTAGGTGTGTGGTTTACAGTCCATAAAGGACTTGCAGGTACACATTGGTGGTCCTGTTTTAACACAACACACATTAATCAAACATCCCATACTGTTATGAAGGATATCAGATTTATCTTTCTATTATTGTTTACCTGCTGGCTGACCCGCGTGGGTAGCAGCCACTGCCGCCTGAACATGCTCATTAATTAGAGCAGCTAATTCTGCCGAGGTCATGTTAATAGCACCACGCCCTGTTCTCCGGTGCCACGTCCATGTCCGCGTCCATGACCACGTCCACGTCCAAGTCCACGGTCGTCCATTCTCTTCACTTTACATTCACAAATACAATAATGAGTAACATCAAACACATTTAACTCATTGAAGCACAGTAAATAGTAAATAAAAGAAATAATGAATCATCACAACCACAACATTCATAACAAAAATAATAACCAAAGTAAATAAACTGTAAATGAGTCACAATGTATTTATCAATGTCAAAATTTAAGTTTTTCGTTCGTGTGGGGAAACAACCCTTCCCACATAGGTTACAAAAAGAAAATCACTACGTAGTCTAAGTCATATAAAGAAGTCAATCGACAACATCTGTCCCATCACTGTCATCCTCCATCTCCATCGGTTCCTCCTCTTCGGGTCCCTCCTTGGGATCCTCATCCTCAGGGTCTGCTGCAGGAGCATGAGCTATAGCAATCTGAAGTGCCGCTAGTTGAGGCTTCTAAAATAGCAATCCTATTATCGGCTACGGCGTCCCGCTGTTCACGAGCAGTCACGCGTCCTTGGAGTGCCATGAGAACATCTTGCATATGGTGACACCCATTTAGGGTCTTCCCGTGTTGTTCCTCGACTTCATCCGTTGATGTCTCAGTTTGTACACCTCTTGCTGTAGTGTACAGACATTACCCCTGCAGCAACAGTGCTCGTTGGACTGCACCGTCCGTGGAAGTGAAGGCATTGGTTGGTCGGCGTTGTTCCTAGTCCTGGCCTCGGACAGGTACGCGCTCTCTAAACATAATATGATCAACGAATCTAGGATAGAAACTCCAGTCTCGTGGAGGGTCACGCTTCATCAATGCAAAAGTTGATCCCAGTCAATCTCCTCTCGAGGATAAGCCAGTCGGGGCCAATCGAATCCATTGTCAGGTACAGGTGCGGGAGGTGGGGATTCAAATCTTGAAGGTGATTCAGGTCGCTTCACCCGGAGCTCTCGATGACGATGCCATGCTGTAGAGAGTGTGACGTGTATGCCATGAGTATACAGTAGATGAGAATAAGGCACAGGTAACTACTTAACTGTGTGCGGTTATAGTCTAGTGTGTATGCAACCTAGTTCCCTATAACCAATGGCTCTGATACCAATCTGTCACACCCTCAAAATCCACATGCCGAGTTTTACCGTGAGGCGTGTGAACAAACAAGGATCACAGTCAATAGTTACCCAGAACCACTCTATATGCCACTATTAAAAAAAAACCAACCAACTTAAACTTGAAACAGTGCGAAGCGTTTTGTAAAACAACCCAAGAAATAAAAGTGTATACTATGGCAAAACATGTCAACCCAAAAGTAAACATTACCATTAAATGCTAAAAATGTCTTGAAGACCGAGTCTTAGAATGCAAGTGAACCATGTGGTGCTCCTATGGCAAGCAAGCTAATGACCTGAGAATAGCATACTAAAATGTCAACACAATGGTTGGTGAGTTCAAGAGATATTCAAACAAAAACAGTTTAATCATAGAGATATAAAAGTAGTGCATTGTAACAGATAGCTAGTCCATTAACAATAATATTAATTCATAGTGATTTCGCAATTGAAGCTTACTGTGTTACGTTGTTGCCTCCTGTCACGACTTAACAGGCCGTGACAATGTTCAATAGGACAAATTGCACCCAGTTGACCTCGAGTCACACAGGTAGGGCTCATCAGACCCAGTAGTACTACCCAATTTCCCCGCTATTCAATATTAACAATTCGAAAGTGTGTGGACTTTCCATGTTATCAACACTATATTAATATTATACATAACTTGAATATATAAAACGTTTGTGATTTACGAGTATGTTATCTCCCGCAAAAGAGATTAAATAAAGAGTGGGGCATGAACTCACCTGATACGCGTGATAGACACTTAGAGTTTTACTTGACAAACAGAGGACAGACAACGTTTAGAGGTTACCTAGATTATATAAGTACATGAGTACGTGTAAACAAAGAACATGTGAAACCCTAAGTACACTACAACCAAGGACTCAAGATTTCAGAGAACAACACGTTGACCCAGTTTTCCTCGTTTGACCCGTTGGTGACTTTATGTGTTGTAAACCATTCAAGAAATTATACACATATATCATACATGGTTAACATTCAAATAGAACATATGTATGCTATATTATCCAGGTATATCACTTAGATCATCATACAACCAAATGTCATACAAGTCATGTGAATCTAGAACATTAACGTGTCCACTAGTTATAACACAACTACCATGCCACACAAAGATCAAATCACGCACCACATGCCTTGTGAAGCCACTCACGACTTCACATCCTAAACCCTGCCAATCCTACTAAGTAGGGGCCTCAGATTTGCACGCGTGTACGATGACATAATCATATTCATTAACCATGTTCATTGCATTCAACAAACATCACAACAATCAATTTCCAGTCCCAAACATGATGTCCTAACTACTAACCAACATCAACATCATACACACGATCATCAAAGTCCAAACATCACCCATGATTATCCAAGCATCCCATACAACTAATTTAACATGTTCTATCATATTACGATTCACCCATGAACTTACTAACATACTCCTAACATCCCAAACATGTTCAAACTATCGTCCATCCAACTTTGTGCAAATAAAGTTTCCCTTTTGGGAAAGCACATCCCAAAATCTATCAAACATCCAATGCATTCATGAATTCGTTAATAATATACCAATTCAAGTTCATATCAACATCTAAGCATGATCAACAACATCCAAACATCATAACTCATCAATTCATATCCTAAAAAGTTACTATCTTTAGTAATGTATGAACTATAACATGTGTTCTTGAATTCCCAATGATCACAACAACAATCTAACATCTAATAATCACCAGGATTACATCCATAACATCAATTCATCAATAATTCAACATTACATGCAAAATAAAGTTACTATTATTAGTAAGCTATGAACACCAACTTCAATTCATCAATTTCTTGCAAGATCAACGTATCCTCACATTCATACAACTACAATCATCATACATTCATCAAACAATCATCAACTTCACAATCATGCTAATTTCGAATTAGGGTTGCATAAAACCAAAGTTCATGATCAATCCACTAGAAACATACAATTCATACATAATCAACGTTAAACAACATGTATTCTATCTAACTAACATACTAATATCATCAAACAACATCAAATTAGACCCCATGAAGATCCATAACGAATTAGGGTTCAGCCACCATGAACAACCCACAAAACTTGTAAAAATCTAACCTTTAAACGTGTGTTAACTTGCAATTGATGATTCATACGTGTTGTATGCCTTGTAATCGAACCAAATTGATTCTTTGATGCTTGTTCTTGGTCGAATTAACAATGGTGAGGGAAGAGAGGTGAAGTCGCGGCCGATTTGGGGCGGGGGCTAGGGTTTGGGTGTTTTGTTTAATTTTAATTTCCATATTTACCCTTTGAGCCCTTGTAATTTGTATTTTATAAAAACTAGGCTTTAAACTCTTTGTAAAGTGTTTTTAACTTAAATATAAAGATATAAACTAATGAAAATCATTAATATTTTATCTTTATAAAAACACAAGACATACGAATAAATAGGCACGTTTTCGTATTACACAATTAATTTTCTAATTAACATTTAAAACATGCAAACACATAAACATAACACAATAATCACATAATCAATTAGATTAACATGAATTGTAACATTATTCATTTTTATTAGGTCACCAATGTTAAACGACAACTAGTGTGTGTTTACGACACGTGTATGCAAGACTTAACGGAACTAACAGAGTTTGGTAACGGAAATTTACCGGATGTCACAATAGACCTTCATTCACGGTACCCAGCACCTCTGGTCACAGTACCTAAGGCAAGCAACAATGGTTCCATACGAATGGTCAATCACAAAGAAAGACCCCGATGCGCATCCTCCCGGGTAGCGAACCCGCACACCGTTGGGCTAACACCTTTTAATGGCGTGTCCCAACATACAAGGCTTGCAAGACTTTCTTTACTTTCATCTCTTTCTTATGCATGCATTCTTACTTCATGTTCCTCTTTTGTTTATCTTTCACTTTACGTTACATACTACTTTCATTCATTCATTATCATTCAACGTAAAGTCACGGAAAGATAAACATACATCATAATAATGAACATAACATACACAAACATCATTATCTTACAGGGCAACATCATACATACATAACATGCATAATCATACAAAATATACATCATCATCCTGCATATGAATCAATCACACATCATTACATGCCCATCTTAGCATTTATGACCTCAAAGGTCAACTTACACAACCCCCGCGAATCTCCTAAGTCAAAGCCTCCGTTACTCCTTTTTTCTACAAAAAGTCAGAATTATTCTAAGTGTTCATCCGCATTAACCTCATTGTTCATCCGCATTTGATTTGTTTCATCTGCATTGACTTACTTCATCCGCATTGACTTACTTCATCCGCATTGACTTACTTCATCCGCATTGGCTTACTTCATCCGCATTGACATACTTCATCCACATTTCCATACTTAGTCAATGCTCATCCACATTGACCTCATCCACATTTCCATACTTAGTCAATGATCATCCGCATTGACCTCATCCGCATTAACTATTCCTCCACATTTACTTTCTTAGCAGTTAATACTCATCTGCATTAACTGTTCATCCGCATTTCTTCCCATTACTCATCCGCATTGACTTTTCAACACTTATGCAGATTCTAAGACTTAACATATGGGCCTTAAACATCAGATTTCAATTTCAAATCACCGTTCATCATGTTCTAAGCTTAAATCATACATCCTAAGTCTTAGAAACATGATCATACATTATCAAGCATGAACATAATCATATATCCCATCATACATTCAACATACAACAAATGAAACTTACGGGTCCGAAACCCACTTTAATGAAAACATACATTCATGCATTTTCGGCCCCAAAATCAGTTAAAACACGAAAGAGGGGTCCTAGAACTCACTTTTGCAGCTATTGAGTATGGCTTTCTTCGAAGCTCATTTGCAAATTGATATCAACGGCCTAGAACCCACTAAAAACATACCCGAACACATATAAACACATATGAGCATACACCCGAGGACATAACCGGTTAAGAACACCATAAAAACAAGAATTCTTACCTTGAATTCGCACTTTTCTTCTTGTTTCTCTTCAAAACGAGAGTTCTCTGCTTCCTGCTACTTTCTCTCTCTAAGAAATCCAAAAATTTTGTGTGTAGAAAGGGTGATGAGCGGCCATGCCACCTTTACACCACTTTTCAAACATTTTGTCCTTTTGGACACTATTTACCCCAAACTTGGGTTTTATTTCTTTTCCTTGTTTTCTTTCACTTTATTCATTCTTTCTTTGTCTTTAAAATAACCGGTGTTACAACATAGTATCTATTGTTTAAATCAAAACCAAAACTGAACAGGATACCATACGAATGACACTTGAAATCAATCCACTCCAGTACAAAACTCATCCTGAACACTCCACAACCTGAATTCAAACACTCATGCCTCGAAAAACAACCGACTCAATCAAAATAACAACGTTGGATTCAAATTACTTAATTGGCCATCTAGACAAAGAATCAAGGTGCAAAAAACCATGAAACTACTCTTATTTACTCAATAAAAACGGGGAATCAAATTACAGTATTGAAGAGAAAGTATTAGATGTCAAACAAGAAATGTAAAGTTTAATTGAGGAAAAAGAAGTCAAATAAAGGTTGCACGACCAAGTATTCATCAAAGATAACCAAATACATTGAAAAATAACTAGTTATAACCAAACATCAAACAATAATACTTCTCGCATGGATATCTTTGGATTTCTCTAACAACTTCCAATGCTTTGGAGTTTTGATTCTCAAACCTTCTAAATACACTCAGGAACTAATCTAAACAAATATTATTATGATAATCATTGGAGTGACACTAATAAATCACAAATATAACATAGTATCTATTGTTTAGATCAAAACCAAAATCAAAGAAGATACCATACGAATGACACTTGAAATCAATCCACTCTAGCACAATACTCATCTTGAACACTCCCCCAGTCTACATTCCCCGGGTTGCCTGTGTCCACACTTGTCACACTTTTTCGACCCCGCACCAGTTTTGACCACACGCTGATCATCCACTCGTGCACCTTTGCCACCTGGAGTGGCTCTGCCACGTTCCAATCGCTACTCATTCCATTCTTGGTCATCCTCTCCTTTCTTGATACTTTCAGTCACCATCACAGATCTTTCATCATACAATCTTCCCGCCAAATCAACCGCCAACCTAAACGTGCTTGGTCGGGCAAGGATCATGTGCCTACGGATGTCTGCCGGCAAGCCCTGAACGTACCTCTTGATCTTTCGTGAAAGAGGTGTCACCTGATCCGGCACCAGACGTGCCATCTCATTTCATTTAGCGGTATATTGCTAATGTGTCATCGTTCCCGCCTCCAGCTGCAAGAACTCTCTTTCAACTTTATCCATCTCACTGTGAGGACAGAATTCCTCAATCACCATCCTTTTTAACTCTGAACATCGCATCCTTCTGATAGCCCTACTCCCTCAACCTGGATGATATAGTCCCACCAGCACAGAGCCGAGTCCACAAAAGAATGGGCAGCAAACTTTACTTTCTGATCCTCCCGGCACTCGTTGATATTCAATACCTCTTCCATCTCTCTCACCCATCGGTGAGTGGTAGCAGCTGTGTCGTTTCCATCAAAATTTGGGGGCTTGCATCATTGAAACGCCCCATAGTTACAGCCTTGTGCCACCCCCAGCGCAGGCTCTTCCTCTTCGTCCTCTTCATCATCGAAGAAAATCTTTTCAGTCTTCGGTCGTTTCCTTTCGCCCAAAGATCTACCCCTTTCCTGTCTCTCCCCATCTTTAACAGCCTTCATAACTTCGGTCACCACAGATGGGAGGATCGTCTGCATACCTGATGCACTTCCTCCCTGACTGCCTCTCTCATTGAGGCCCTCTGATTTGCATTCTCATCGCCGCCCTCCTCATGATGGGTCTCGGATTCCTTATGGGCTGCTCCTTCAACCCTAGACCTTCCTCTTGTGACCCGTGGTTCGGCACCACGTCCACCACCACCTCCACCTCGTGAAGCTTTCGAAGATCTCCCGCCAACCTTCTTCTAACACACTATAAGATTCAAACACTAACGCGGTCATTCAAGGTAATAACTCAGTTTATGTCAAGTATAGTAAGTCCCTAATTACAGTGGCCAATCGTGATTAGCCACTTACTTTACTCTTCATACCCCAAGCATTTCCTATCCCGACTACATCAGTATCTAAATCTACACATTAGCACACAAGCCACATACATGCGCACATAATGCCGGTAAACATTAACTTACATAAAACCTTTACCTGGAGGCACGTAGCTACGAGGACTCGCATCCCTTTTCCTTTTAGTCCCATTCTCAGTTTAAGATTAGGTTTTTCAAAATATTTACCCAATTCACTTAAACTATTGCTCTGATACCAACTTGTAAGGCCCCATTCCTGGGCACCTCACAACTGGTGGTTCATCGCACATAAACATTAGAAAACACACATTAATTTTGCAGCGGAATTTAAAACTTTCATTTATAATTAAAAACATGTCAATTACAACATCTCTTTTCATCTCAAAATACAAGACATGTCAAACTACGGATGCCAGCCTCAAAACGCTCCCAATAGCTTATGCATCCATGCCTGCAACTCCTCAGCATCAACATATACCTGCCAACCATCATGCATAGTAAAGTCCGCGACGCTAAGTGAGTTCTAGTTTTATAATAAAACATACTTTTCTGAGTTAAAAACCGTTCTTTACTTTATTTCAAAACATACTATACTTTACATCATTCGTGATCACGCATCATACGTACATACAATAATATCATTATTATTTTCCGTTACGTTCATTAGCTTGTTCATTCAACGTATTACATTATCGTTCACTTCTCTTTCTTGATCCGGTGAGACTTTACCCTCTTCCTGGCACTCAGCCACGACTACTGAGGTCGAGTGACAAGGATCCTGTGCTGTACTTTATTACGATAATTCATTTACGTTCTTTACAACATTATTTTTCACTTTACTCGAGATCCGGTTAGATTGTACCCTCTTCGTGGCACTCAGCCATGATTGCTGAGGTCGAATGACAAGGATCCGTATCGCACATTTCATACTTTTATTATCATTCATTTCTCATCTAGATCCTGTCAAGCTTTACCCTCCTCATGGCACTCATCCATGATTACTGAGGTCGAATGACAAGGATCCCGTTCGTTCATTATCGCACTTTAGCTCAAATCGCACCTTCACATCATCGTACCCGAAGTACATATCGCACGGATCGCACACATAAGGAAGCCAGAATCGCACGCTATCTCATGGTTAGCAAAGATCAACACTATAAAAACCACATGAGGCAGCCAAAATCGCACGCTACCCTTATGCCATCCATCGCACATATCGCACCAATCGCACCATCGGAGTGGTCACGAAGACCGACTCCCCCTGTGTGTGTGAGAACTCTCGGGGTTAGCCAGAATCGCACGCCATCCCATGGGGTAGCCAAGATCGCCGTCATAAAACCACATGAGGCAGCCAAAATCGCACGCTACATAGCATATAGTAAATACCACATCGCACGTGTCGGAGCAATTACCAAAACTAAACTCCCACTGTGTCTATGTCCCCTTATGAGGAAGCCAGATCGCACGCTATGATACACACACAGTTGAGCTACCGACCGTCAGTGAGTCGTGAACCTCCTTCCTTTCTTTCTCAAGCCATCCTATCTCTCATTCATTCGTTTATGCTCACATTCATTCATTACGTTCCTCTTTTCATTATCTTCCACTTTACGTTACATAATACTTTCATTACATTCATTAACGTTCAACGCAAAGCCAAGGGAAGACATACTTATATAATAAAGAACACACATAAACATAACATACATCATCACTAATACAGGCATATCATACATGCATAACACACATCAATCATAAGCCATCACATCATAACTATAGTTTGGTTTATCAAAGTTTTCATCAAAGATAATCGAATACATTGAAAAATAACTAGTTATAACCAAACAACAAACAACAATACATCTCGCATGGATATTGTTGCCTTTCTTTTACAACCTCCAATGCTTTGAGGTTTTCATTCTCAAACATTCTAAACACACTCAGGAACCAATCTAAACAAATATTGTTATGATAATCATTGGAGTGACACTAATCAATCGCAAATAAACATAGTATCTATTTTTTAAATCAAAAACCAAAACCAAACAGGATACCATACGAATGACACTTGAAATCAATCCACTCTAGTACAACTGTCATCTTGAACACTCCACAACCTGAATTCATACACTCATGTCTCGATAAACAACCGGCTCACTCAAAATAACAACTTAGGTTCAAAAATACTTAATTGACCATCTAGACAACTAATCGAGGTACAAAAAACCAGGAAATTACTCTTATTTACATAATAAAAACAAGGAATCAAATTACACAACTGAAGAAAAAGTAATCAGATGTCAAACAAAAAACGCAAAGTTTAATCGAGGAAAGAGATGTCAAATCAAGGTTACACGACCAAGTATATAAGATTTAATATTATTTTAATCAAAATTGTGCAACTATAGTTTGGTTTATTAATGTTTTCATCAAAGATAACCAAATACAGTGAAAAATAACTAGTTATAACCAAACATCAAACCACAATACTTCTCACATGGATATCGTTGCCTTTCTCTAACAACCTCCAATGCTTTGGAGTTTTGATTCAAAACCTTCTAAACACACTTAGGAACTAATCTAAACAAATATGATTATGATAATCATTGGAGTGACACTGATCAATCACAAATATAATATAGTATCTATTGTTTAAATCAAAAACCAAAACCAAAGAGGATACCATACGAATGACACTTGAAATCAATCCACTCTAGCACACAAACTCATGGTGAACACTCCACTACCTGAATTCAAACACTCTTACCTCGAAAAACAACTGACTCACTCAAAATAACATCATAGGTTCAAAAATACTTAATTGACCATCTAGACAATGAATCGAGGTGCAAAAAACAAGGAAACTACTCTTATTTACACAATAAAAATGAGGAATCAAATTACACAATTGAAGAAAAGTAATTAGATGTCAAACAAAAAACACAAAGTTTAAACGAGGAAAAAGATGTCAAATCAAGTTACATGACCAGGTATATAAGATTTACTTGTATTTTAATCAAAAATGTGCAACTATAGTTTGGTTTATTAAAGTTTTCATCAAAGATAACCAATACAGTCAAAAATAACTTGTTATAACCAAACATCAAACAATAGTACTTCTCACATGGATATCCCTGCCCTTTCTCTATCACCTCCAATGATTTGAGTTTGATTCTCAAACCTTCTAAACACACTCAGGAACCAATCTAAACAAATATTATTATGATAATCATTGGAGTGACACTAATAAATCACAAATATAACATAGTATCTATTGTTTAAATGAAAACCAAAACCATAGAGGATACCATACGAATGACACTTGAAATCAATCCACTCTAGCACAAAACTCACTGTGAACACTCCACTACCTGAATTCAAACACTCTATAACGCCCCATTCCCGGGATGCTTACAGACGATAAATCATCACACATAAAACATATACTTTGCATTTAATCATTTAAACATTGTAGCAGAAACATAAACAAAAGGCATTTCATTTCATCATAAAAACTTTTGCAAAATAATGCATCGTTTGACGGTTACAAGATTTCATTGTTGTATTACATCACAAAAGCTTTAAATAAATGGATGTCATGCAAAAGAGCTGAGCAACTGGCTCGTGCCATCCTCAGCAACCTTACCTGCCAACTGGACAATGCATAAAAGTCAGCGTTGCTGAGTGAGTTCTAGTTTTATAGCAAAATATACTTTTCTTTCATAAAACCATCCTTTCTATTATAATCATTTTACACTTTACATTCGTTCGTGACCATACATCGTACGTACATACAGATAATATGATTATTATCTTCATCATTCTTTCGTTCATACTTCGATTCATTCATCATTCATTCATTACTTTCATCATCACCATGAACTTACCCTTCATGCTCGTGATACTATGCCTAAGCCTATAAAAGACCTTCATCGGTGGTGCCCCGCACCAAGTGGTCACAGTACCTAAAGTAAAGTTCAGGTATAGCATTGTCATATGTTATGCCCTTCATGCTCATCATACTGGACCTAAGCCTATAAAAGGCCTTCATCGGTGGTGCCCAGCACCAAGTGGTCACAATACCTAAGACACGCAACAATGGTTCATCCATATGGTCAATCACAAAGAAGGACCCCAATGTGCATCCTTTGGGGTAGCTAACCCACACACCGCTGAGCTAACACCAACAATGGGTGTGCACCTCTATACATTTGCTTGCAAGCCTTCTTACATTCATTCATTAATGCCTGCATTCATCATCATGTTCCTCTTTCATTATCTTTCACTTCACGTTACATAATACTTCATTCATTCACTGTCATAACATGTAAAGTCATAGGAAAGATAATCATACATCATCACAAGGAACAAAAACATATCATTCACACATCATCATGCAGGGCATCATACATATATAACATACATCATGCATAACCATGCAACATCATAATCATCCTCATAAACATCAAGCACATAACATTACATGCCCATCATACCATTTATGACCTCAAAAGTCAGCTTCCATAACCCCTAGGAATCTCCTAGGTCAAAGCCGAACATTACCACTTTTCTCAAAAAGTCAGAATTTTTCTAAGTGTTCATCCGCATTTCCTATAGTCATTCGCATTTCCTACAGTTCATCCGCATTTCCTATAGTTCATCCGCATTTCTGGTCTTCTTGGCACTCGCTGATATCAAGTACAATCTCCATTTCCCTCACCCACCGGTGAGCAGCAGTAGCAGTGCCATTACCATCAAAAGTAGGGGGCTTGTATCTCATAACCACCCCGTAGTTACAGCCTCGTACCGTCTCCTTCACAGGCTCTGCTTCTTCCTCTTCTTCTTCGTCATCTGACGAAACCGTCTCAGTCTCGGGCTTTCTTCTTTTGCCCGTAGGTCTACTCATTTCCCTTCTTTCCCCTTCTCTAACTGCCTTTATCATTTTAGTCACCACACACGGTAGGATCTTCTGCATGGCTTGATGCACTTCCTCCACAACTGCCTCCTTCACCGAGGCTCTCAGGTTAGCACTCTCATCTCCACCCTCCAGATGAGGGATTTCTGGTTCTTCATGAACCACCTTTTCGGCCCTAGGCCTACCTCTCGTAACCCGTGGTTCAGCACCATGTCTGCCACCACGTGACGCTTTAGATGATCTACCACCGGCGATCCTCTATCTCACACTAAAAGATTTAAACACTAATACGGTTATTCAAGGAAACAACTCAGTTTATGGCAAGTATAGTAAGTCCCTAATTGTAGTGGCAAGTTATGGTTAGCCACTTACTTTACTCTTCATACCCCAAGCATTACTTATCTTGACTACATCAGTATTTAAATCAACATACAACACATAACCACATACCATGCGCACATAAAACCAGTTATCTTTACAAAAATACCTCATGGCACGTAGCTACTCAGATTGGCATCCTTTCCCTTCCATCCCATTCTCAGTTTAAGTTAAGGTTTATTTTGAAAATTTACCCATTTCAATTAAACTTTGGCTCTGATACCAACTTGTAAGGCCCCATTCCCGGGATGCTTACAGCTAGTAAATCATCGCACATAAAACGTATACTTTGCATTTAATCATTTAAACATTGCAGCGGAAACATAAACAAATGGCATTTCATTTCATCATAAAAACTTTTGCAAAATAATGCCTAGTGCATCCTTTGGGGTAGCTAACCCGCACACCGTTGAGCTAACATCTACAATGGGTGTGCACCTCCATACAATTGCTTGCAAGCCTTTCTTACATTCATTCATTAATGCATGCATTCATCATCATGTTCCTCTTTCATTATCTTTCACTTCACGTTACATAATACTTTGCTCATTCATTGTCATAACACGTAAAGTCATAGGAAAGATAATCATACATCATCACAAGGAACATAAACATATCATTCACACATCATCATGCAGGGTATCATACATACATAACATACATCATGCATAACCATGCAACATCATCATCATCCTCATAAACATCAAGCACATAACATTACATGCCCATCATACCATTTATGTCCTCAAAAGTCAACTTACATAACCCCTAGGAATCTCCTAGGTCAAAACCTACATTACATCTTTTCTCAAAAAGTCAGAATTTTTCTAAGTGTTCATCCGCATTTCCTATAGTCATCCACATTTCCTACAGTTCATCCGCATTTCCAATAGTTCATCCGCATTTGTCATCCGCATTTGCCTAACTTATCCGCATTTTGTTTCCTTCATCCGCATTTGCTATAGCTCATCCGGATTGGACTTACTTCATTCGCATTTGCTATAGTTCATCCGCACTAGTGCTCTGCCTTGGACTTACTCATCCGCATTTCCCAGACTTAGTCAAATGCTCATCCGCATTTCCCAGACTTAGTCAAATGCTCATCAGCATTTCATGCACTTAGCCAATGTTCATCCGTATTGACTTCATCCGCATTTGCTCCATCCGCATTGACTTACCTATTGGTTAATGTTCATCCGCATTAACCCCTTTCCATTTGCATTTACTTCCAAACACTTGGGCAGATTTGAAACCTTATCAAGTGGGTCTAAAACATCAGATTTGATTCCCCTGCACCATTCATCATGTTTTAACCTTAAATCTTACCCTCTAAGCCTTAGAAACACCATCATACATCATCAAGCATGAACATAGTCACACATCACATCATAAGATCATTATACCCACATTCAAGCATACGGGTTCGAAACCTAGTTTAATACAACATACATTCATGTACTTCCAGCCTCAAAATTTGTTAAAAACCAGTAAAAGAGGGGTCCTGGAACTCACCTTTGCAGCTTTTGAGTATGGCTTCCTCTAAACTCGTTTGCAAATTGAATTCAACCACTTAAAAACCCACTAAAAAAACATACCCAAACACATAAGCATAAACACAAGGATACGACCAGTCAAGAACACCATAAAAGCATGAATTCTTACCTTGGGTTCGAATTCTTCTTGTCTTCCTTCAAAACCGAGAACTTGTTGCTCTTCTCTCTCTAAAACCTAAAAATCAGTGGTGTATGTGACATCTGGGCGGCCATACCACCTTTTACACCCACTTTTCAAACATTTTGTCCTTTTGGACACTTTTTACCCCTAGACTTGGGTTTTATTTCTTTTCATTCTTTTCTTTCACTTTATTCATCCTTTTCTTTGACTATAAAATAACCGGGTGTTACATGTCCACCCCCTTATATTGGTTTGGTCCCTGAAACCTGTTATTCCTTAAAGAATTGTGGGTAATATTGTCTCATCTCTTCCTCAGTCTCCCATGTAGACTCGGATCCCTTCCTGTGCTTCCACTGTACACGCATAACGGGAACCACTTTATTCCTTAGCCCCTTTTCCTTTCGATCAATGACTGCCACTGGTTGCTCCTTATAATTTAGCCTTTCAACTACTTCGATATCCTCCAGTGGAACAATCATGTCTTCATCAACTATACACTTTCTCAGATGAGACACATGGAATGTCGGGTGAATCCCACTTAACTCATCCGGTAATTCCAACCTATAGGCCACCTCTCCTACTCGAGCAATGATTCGGAGAGGGCCTATATATCTTGGGCTCAACTTGCCCCCCTTCCTGAATTTTATAATACCCTTCCAAGGTGACACCTTCAACATAACCCGGTCACCCACCTAGAACTCGATCGGTCTGCGTCGTCTATCGGCATACGACTTCTGCCTATCTTTAGCTGCCTTCATAAAGGCTTTGATCTTCTCAAGCTTCTTAGTCGTAGCCTCGATTACCTTGACGCTCCCCAATTCCTTTTAACCAATATCACCCCAACAAACGGGTGTTTTGCATCTCCTACCGTATAGCATCTCCTATGGTGGCATGCCAATGCTGGCATGATAGCTATTGTTGTATGAGAATTCAGCTAACGGTAAGTGGTCATCCCAAATTCCCCCAAAATCAATCACACATGCCCGAAGCATGTCTTCCAGTGTCTGAATGGTACTTTCTGACTGACCATCAGTTTGGGGATGATAAGCCGTGCTAATATGTAACCTCGTTCCCATAGTATCGTGGAATTTCTTCGAGAATTTAGATGTAAACTGGGTGTCACGATCATACACAATAGACACCGACACACCGTGACGAGTTATAACCTCCTTGATGAATAGGTCGGCCAACCTCTCAGATGGATACATTTCGCGGATCGGTAGGAAGTGAGCACTCTTCGTCAGACGGTCCACAATCACCCATATGGCATCGTACCCTTTAGGAGTACGTGGCAGCTTCGTAACGAAATCCATGGTGAAGTGCTCCCATTTCCATTCGGTATATACAAAGGTTGGATCCTCCTATACGGCTTCTGATGTTCAGCCTTCACTTGCAAACAAGTAAGGCACTTACTCACATACTCCGCCACGTCACGCTTCATACCCGGCCACCATAATCCTTCTTCATATCATGATACATCTTTGTGGCATGAGGATGAATGGACTATCAAGTCTTGTGAGCTTCATCCATTATCTTCACCCGTAGATCCCCAAAACGAGGAATCCACACACGACCGAATTGGGTTCGAACACCAAACTTGTTTTCACCCAATTCCCTAACCAGACCTCTCGTTCTTTCAGAGTTAAGATGATCTTCTTTCAGTGCCTTATCATGAAACTATTTGACTTGCTTCATTACATCAGGGGTCATGATCAGTTGGTATGCTTTCACCCTAATTGGCTCGGGCCTCTCTATTCGGCTAAGGGCATCAGCCACCACATTGGCCTTTCCCGGATGGTAATGGATCTCACTATCATAATCCTTTATAAGTTCGAACCATCGTCTCTGCCTCATATTCAGATCCTTCTGCTCGAAGAAGTACTTCAAGCTTTTATGGTCAGTGAAAATGGTGCACTTCGTCCCGTATAGATAGTGCCTCCAAATCCTTAACGCAAAGACCACAACTACCAACTCCAAGTCATGAGTAGGGTAATTGACCTCATGAACCTTTAACTGTTAGGATGCGTAGGCTATAACCTTCCCTCTCTGCATTAGTACACACCCCAACCCCGAGTAAGGAGCATGTGAATATACCACCAAATCCTCGCTTCCTTTGAGTAATGACAAGACAGGGGCTTGAGTCAACCTCACCTTTAACTCCTCGAACGCCTGTTCTTGGGATTGACCCCATATAAACTTTACATCCTTACGAGTCAACTTGGTTAGTGGAGAAGCAATCTCGGAAGAGTCTTGAATGAATCTTCTAAAGTAGCCCGCCAAACCCAAAAAACTACGAATTTCGGATGGCATCTTTGGAGATTTCCATTGCATAACCGCCTCCACCTTTGACAGGTCCACCATAATCCCCTCGGGATTCACCACATGACCTAAGAACTGCACTTGGTGCAACCAGAATGCGCACTTGGATAATCTTGCATACAACTTCTCCCTCCTTAACGTCTACAGAACCTCCCGAATGTGACGGGCATGCTCAATCTCACTCTTCGAATAAATCAGGATATCGTCAATGAACACAATCACTAATTTATCCAACATAGGCCAACGCACACCGTTCATCAGATACATAAAAGCAGTTGGCGCATTGGTCAAACCAAAAGACATGACAAGAAACTCGTAGTGGCCATAGCGCGTGCGAAAAGCTGTTTTTAGGATATCTTGCTCCTTTACCTTCAACTGATGGTAGCCAGATCAAAGATCTATCCTTGAAAACCAACTGACACCCTGAAGCTGATGGAACAAATCATCTATTCTCGGTAAGGGGTAGCAGTTCTTCACTGTCAACTTACTCAGCTCACGGTAGTCAATACACATCCTCATACTACCGTCTTTCTTCTTTACAAACAAGACCGGAGCACCCCAAGGAGAGATACTTGGTCTAATGAACCCCTTATCAAGCAACTCTTGCAACTGCTCCATCAATTCTTTCATCTCTGTCGGAGCCAAACGGTATGGTGCCTTGGCAACAGGTTGGGCTCCCGGTATCAGATCAATCGGGAACTCGATCTCACGGTCAGCTAGCACTCCTGATAAGTCTTCTGGGAATACGTCTGGAAAGTCACACACAATGGGTACATCGGATAGTTGTGGTGTTGGCGTGTCCACATCCTTTACATAGGCCAAGTAGGCACCACATCCACGCCTCATACACTTTCCCGCCACCGCCATTGAAATTACCTTCGGAATCGTAGTCACCCGGTCACCATAGACTGTCACCGAACTACCGTCAGTTGTTGTCAAATGAATCATCTTCTTACGATACGCAATGTTTGCCTCGAAGTCCGCCAACCAATCCATCCCAAGAACCAAATCAAAACACCTAAGGTCATTACAAATGGTCTAACAGGAAACTTGTGACCCTCAAGCTCCACGTCACAGTTCTTTATCATCTCAGAGATTCTGGTAGACTTACCTATGGCAGTTTCTACATCAAAGGGCACATCAACACGTCTACTACTAACAGGCAGCTTAGCATAGAAAGCAGCAGAAATAAAACTTTTACCGACACCCGAATCAAATAACACAGAAGATAAAGTTTGGTTCACCAGAAACGTACTGGACACGACATCAGGGTCCGTCCTAGCCTCCTCCTGTGTCATCGTGAATGCTCTAGCACTCGCCCTTGGTCCTTCACCTCCAGTTTTCTTCTCCCCGGAACCCTCGGCCCTTGGTTTCTTACACTCCCTACTCATATGACCCTCTTCGTCACAGTTAAAGCACCGGGTCGTACGATAGTCCCTGGCCATGTGCCCCGCCTTCCCACATTAAAAGCAAAAGTTTGACCCAAACCTACATTCCCCACTATGCTCTCTCCCACACCTACCACACTTCTTCATACTCGCACCCGGCGTGACCACACAACGGTCGTCCACCCTTGCCTTCTTTTTACCCGTCGAGGCATCACTCCGACCAAACCTCTTCTCATTCCACCTCCACCCATCCGACTACCTTCAGCCACCACCACCACACCCCTTTCGTCATATAACCTTCGTTCCAAATCCACTGCTGACCTAAACGTGCTCGGTCGGGCGGCAATCATGTGCGTGCGAATATCTGCTGGCAATCCCTGAATGTACCTCTTGATTTTTTGAGACAGAGGTGTCACCTGATCCGACACCAGACGTGCCATCTCATTAAATTTGGTGGTGTACTGTTGGTGTGTCGTAGTTCCCGCCTCCAGTTGCAAAAACTCCCTCTCAATCTTGTCGATTTCCCGGTGAGGACAAAACTCCTCGATAACCAACTTCTTCAACTTTGACCATCTTATTCTCCCGATCGCCCGACTACCCTCGGCTTGAACTATATTCTCCCACCAGCACAGAGCCGAGTCCACAAAAGAGTGGGAAGTGAACTTAACTTTCTGGTCTTCTCGGCACTCACTGAAATCAAGTACAACCTCCATTTCCCTCACCCACCGGTGAGCAGCAGCAACAGTGCCGTTACCATCAAAAGTAGGGGGCTTGCATCTCATAAACACCCTGTAGTTACAGCCTCGTACCGTCTCATTCACAGACTCTGCTTCTTCCTCTTCTTCTTCGTCATCAGACGAAACCGTCTTAGTCTCGGGCTGTCTTCTTTCGCCCGTAGGTCTACTCCTTTCCCTTCTTTCCCCTTCTCTAACTGCGTTTATCACTTCGGTCACCAGAAACGGTAGGATAGTCTGCATGACTTGATGCACTTCCTCCACAACTGCCTCCTTCACTGAGGCTCTCAGGTTAGCACTCTCATCTCCGCCCTCCGGATGAGGGGTTTCTGGTTCTTCATGAACCACCTTTTTGGTCTAGGACTACCTCTCGTAACCCGTGGTTCAGTACCACGTCTGCCACCACGTGACGCTTTAGATGATCTACCACCGGCCATCCTCTATCACACACTAAAAGATTTAAACACTAATACGGTCATTCAAGGAAACAGCTCTGTTTATGGCAAGTATAGTACGTCCCTAATTGCAGTGGCCAGTTGTGATTAGCCACTTACTTTACTCTTCATACCCCAAGCATTACTTATCCTGACTACATCAGTATTTAAATCTACATACAACACATAACCACATACCATGCACACATAAAACCAGTTATCTTTACAAAAATACCTCATGGCACGCAGCTACTAAGATTGGCATCCTTTTCCCTTCCATCCCATTCTCAGTTTAAGTTAAGGTTTATTTTGAAAATTTACCCATTTCACTTAAACTTTGCCTCTGATACCAACCTGTAAGGCCCCGTTCCCGGGATGCTTACAGCTGGTAAATCATCGCACATAAAACGAATACTTTGCATTTAATCATTTAAACATTGCAGCGGAAACATAAACAAATGGCATTTCATTCCATCATAAAAACTTTTGCAAAATAATGCATGGTGCATCCTTTGGGGTAGCTAACCCGCACACCGTTGAGCTAACACCTACAATGGGTGTGCACCTCCATACAATTGCTTGCAAGCCTTTCTTACATTCATTAATTAATGCATGCATTCATCATCATGTTCCTCTTTCATTATCTTTCACTTCAAGTTACATAATACTTCGTTCATTCATTGTCATAACACGTAAAGTCGTAGGAAAGATAATCATACATCATCACAAGGAACATAAACATATCATTCACATATCAACATGCACGGTATCATACATACATAACATACATCATGCATAACCATGAAACATCATCATCATTCTCATAAACATCAAGCACATAACATTACATGCCCATCATACCATTTATGATGTCAAAAGTCAACTTACATAACCCCTAGGAATCTCCTAGGTCGAAGCCTACATTACCTCTTTTCTCAAAAAGTCAGAATTTTTCTAAGTTTCATCCGCATTTCCTCTTGTCATCCGCATTTCCTATAGTCATCCGCATTTCCTACAGTTCATCCGCATTTCCAATAGTTCAACCGCATTTGTCATCCGCATTTGCCTAACTTATCCGCAACGTTTCCTTCATCCGCATTTGCTATAGCTCATCCGCATTGGATTTACTTCATCCGCATTTGCTATAGTTCATCCGCACTGGTCCTCTGCCTTGGACTTACTCATTCGCATTTCCCAGACTTAGTCAAATGCTCACCCGCATTTCCCAGACTTAGTCAAATGCTCATCCGCATTTCCCAGACTTTGTCAAATGCTCATCCGCATTTCCCAGACTTAGTCAAATGCTCATCCGCATTTCATGCACTTAGCCAATGTTCATCCGCATTTCATGCACTTAGCCAATGTTCATCCGCATTGACTTCATCCGCATTTGACTCCATCGCATTGACTTACCCATTGGTTAATGTTCATCCGCATTTACTTCCAAACACTTGGGCAGATTAGAAAACTTATCAAGTGGGTCTAAAACATCAAATTTGATTCCCATGCACCATTCATCATGTTCTAACCTTAAATCTTGCCCTCTAAGCCTTAGAAACACCATCATACCTCATCAAGCATGAACATAGTCACACATCACATAATAACATCATCATACACACATTCAAACATACGGATTCAAAACCCAGTTTAATAAAACATACATTCATGCACTTCCAGCCCCAAAATTTGTTAAAAACCAGTAAAAGAGGGGCCCTAGAACTCACCTTTACAGCTTTTAAGTATGGCTTCCTCCAAAATCATTTGCAAATTGAATTCATCTACTTCGATATCCTCCAGTGGAACAATCATGTCTTCCTCAGCTATACACTTTCTCAGATGAGACACATGGAATGTCGGGTGAATCCCACTTAACTCATCCGGTAATTCCAACCTATAGGGCACCTCTCCTGCTCGAGCAATGATTCGGAAAGGGCCTATATCTATCTTGGGAAACTTGCCCTGCTTCCTGAATCTGATAATACCCTTCCAAGGTGAGACCTTCAACATAACCGGTCACCCACCTGGAACTCGATTGGTTTGCGTCGTCTATGGGCATACGAAATCTGTCTATCTTTAGCTGCCTTAATGAAGGCTTGGATCTTCTCAAGCTTCTGAGTCGTAGCCTCGATTACCTCGACGCTCCCCAATTCCTTTTGACCAATATCACCCCAACAAACGGGTGTTTTGCATCTCCTACCGTATAGCATCTCGTATGTTGGCATGCCAATGCTGGCATGATAGCTATTGTTGTATGAGAATTCAGCTAACGGTAAGTGGTCATCCCAACTTCCCCCAAAATCCATCACACATGCTCCAAGCATGTCTTCCAGTGTCTGAATGGTCCTTTCTGACTGACCATAAGTTTGGGGATGATAAGCCGTGCTAATATGTAACCTCATTCCCATAGTATGGTGGAATTTCTTCCAGAATTTAGATGTAAACCGGGTGTCACGATCAGACACAATAGACACCGGCACACCATGACGAGTTACAACTTCCTTGATGAACAGGTTGGCCAACCTCTTAGATGAATACGTTTCACGGATCGGTAGGAAGTGAGCACTCTTCGTCAGACGGTCCACAATCACCCATATGGCATCGTTTAAATCAAAACCAAAACCAAAGAGGATGCCATACGAATGACACTTGAAATCAATCCACTCTAGCACAAAACTCATCGTGAACACTCCACTACCTAAATTCAAACATTCTTGCCTCGAAAAACAAACGACTCAATCAAAATAACAACTTTGGATTCAAAAATACTTAATTGACCATCTAGACAACATATCGAGGTGGAAAAGACCCGGAAACTACTCTTATTTACACAATAAAAACAAGGAATCAAATTACACTATTGAAGAGAAAGTAATAAGATGTTAAACAAAAAACGTAATGTTTAATCGAGGAAAAAGATGTCAAATCAAGGTGACACGACCAAGTCATTGAAATATAACTAGTTATAACCAAACATCAAACAACAAACTTCTCTCATGGATATTATTGCCTTTCTCTAACAACCTCTAATACTTTGGAATTTTGATTCTCAAATATTTTAAAGAGAACCAATCTAAACAAATATGATTATGATAATCATTGGAGTGACACTAATCAATCAAAATTATAACATAGTATCTATTGTTTAACTAAAAACCAAAACCAAACAGGATGCCATACGAATGATACTTGAAACCAATCCACTCTAGCACAAAACTAATCCAGAACACTCCACAACCTAAATTCAAACACTCATGCCTCAAAAACCAACCGACTCAATCAAAATAACAACTTTGGATTCAAAAATACTTAATTGACCATCTAGACAACGAATCGAGGTGCAAAAAACCAGGAAACTACTCTTATATACTCAATAAAAATGGGGAATCAAATTATAACATTGAAAATAACATAATCAGATGTGAAACTAGAAACAAAAAGTTTAATCAAGGAAAAAGAAGTCAAATCAAGGTTATACGACCAAGTATATAAGAATTACTTGTATTTTAATCAAAATTGTGCAACTATAGTTTGGTTTATCAAAGTTTTCATCAAAGATAAGCGAATACATTGAAAAATAACTAGTTATAACCAAACATCAAACAACAATACTTCTTGCATGGATATCGTTGCCTTTCTCTAACAACCTCCACTGCTTTGGAGTTTTGATTCTCAAACCTTTTTAACACACTCATGAACCAATCTAAACAAATATGATTATCATAATCATTGGAGTGACACTAATCAATCACAAATATAGCATACTACCTATTGTTTAAATCAACACCAAAACCAAAGAGGATACCATACGAATGACACTTGATCAATCCACTCTAGCACAAAACTCATCCTGAACACTCCATTACCTGAATCCAAACACTCTTGCCTCGATAAACAACAGACTCAATCAAAATAACAACTTTGGATTCAAAAATACTTAATCGACCATCTAGACAATGAATTGAGGTGCAAAAAACCAGGATACTACCCTTATGTACTCAATAAAAACAGGGAATCAAATTACACTATTGAAGAGAAAGTAATCAGATGTCAAACAAGAAATGCAAAGCTTAATCGATGAAAAAGATGTCAAAAGAAGGTTACATGACCAAGTATTCATCAAATATAACCGATTACATAATAACTAGTTATAACAAACATCAAACGACAATACTTCTCGCATGGATATCTTTGGATTTCTCTAACAACCTCCAATGCTTTGACGTTTTGATTCACAAACCTTCTAAATACACTCAGGAACCAATCTAAACAAATATTATTATGATGATCATTAGAGTGACACTAATAAATCACAAATTTGACATAGTATCTATTGTTCAAATCAAAACCACAACCATAGTGGATACCATACGAATGACACTTGAAATCAATTCACTCTAGCACAAAACTCACCGTGAACACTTCACTTGTAAGGCCCTGTTTCTGGGACGCTTACAGTCTTGAAATCAATCCGCTCCAGTACAGATGTCATCCTGAACACTCCACAACCTGAATTCAAACACTCATGTGTCAAAAAACAACCGACTCAATCAAAATAACCACTTAGGTTCAAAAATAATTAATTGATCATCTAGACATCGAATCCATGAGCGAAAAACCAGGAAACTGCTCTTATTTACACAAGAAAAACGAGGAATCAAATTACACTATTGAAGAAAAAGTAATCAGATGTCAAACAAAAAACGCAAAGTTTAATGGAGGAAAGAGATGTCAAATCGAGGTTACACGACCAAGAATAGAAGATTTACTTGTATTTTAATCAAAATTGTGCAACTATAGTTTCATTTATCAAAATTTTCATCGAAGATAACTGAATACATTGAATAATAACTAGTTATAACCAAACATCAAACAATAATACTTCTCGCATGGATATCGTTGCCTTTTGTTAGGATCATGTACTAGACGAATACTAATAGATTTACGCGTATACCAAATCAAATAGTGTGGAATCCAATTTGATTGGCGATCCAATCAGTGAGAACGCACGTAGAATCAATTAAGGATTTAATATAAACGTTAACAACGATTAGCAATCGATCTACTGCGATCTATTAAGTTGGAACATGTTACTAGAGGTCTCTAGACGGCTAGGGTATGTCTGGGTATCGAAATATTCAAAGTTTCCCATTTTCCATGATTTAAGTGGTATTTATAGGTTAGGATTTCTCAATCGTGCGACTCGACCATTTTCATGGTTCAGTCATGCGATTGAGTCATGCGGTTGATCCATTTGCATGACCGAGTGTTCAATCATGCGACTTAGTCAATCTCATGTTACAATCATGCGACTGATCCAGTCTCCTGGTTCATTCGTACGACTGGTTCATTAGCATGAAGTTGTTCATGCGTATGGTCCATTAGCATGGGCCAATGGCATGAGAACTTCACATGATTAAGTTTGAATATGTTTCATAATCATTAATTGATTTAGATATTATTCAAACAACCACAACCTATATAGTTAGTTCAATAAGCGTTATTACATACCAACCAATGAAATATTGAACATTAAAAGCACAACCACATATTGTATTTCATTAGGTACCCATACAATTACATATATGTAAGACAATAAAAACATATTACATTAAGTTCAGAAACTAGGGACACATATATCTACACCTTTCTCTAACAACCTCTAATGCTTTGGAGTTTTGACTTTTAAATTTTCTAAACACCATCAGGAACCAATCTAAACAAATATGATTATGATAATCATTGGAGTGACACTAATAAATCACAAATAAAACCTAGTATCTACTGTTTAAATCAAAACCAAAACCAAAAAGGATACCATATGAATGACACTTGAAATCAATCCACTCCGGCACAAAACTCATCGTGAACACTCCACTACCTGAATTCAAACACTGTTGCCTCGAAAAACAACCGACTCAATTAAAATAACAACTTCGGATACAAAAATACTTAATTGAGCATCTAGACAACGAATCGAGATGCAAAAAACCAGGAAACTACTCTTATTCAGACAATAAAAACGAGGAATCAAATTACACTATAGAAGAGAAAGTAATCAGATGTCAAACAAAAAACACAAAGTTTTAATCGAGGAAAAAGATATCAAATCAAGGTTACACGACCAAGTATATAAGATTTACTTGTATTTTAATCAAAATTTTGCAACTATAGTTTGGTTTATCAAAGTTTTCATCAAAGATAACCGAATACATTGAAAAATAACTATTTATAACCAAACATCAAACAACAATACTTCTCGCATCGATATTGTTGCCTTTCTCTAACAACCTCTAATACTTTGGACTTTAATTCTGAAACCTTCTAAACACACTCAGGAACCAATCTAAACAAATATGATTATGATAATCATTGGAGTGGCACTAATAAATCACAAATATAACATAGTATCTAATGTTTTAATCAAAACCAAAACCAAAGAGGTTACCATACGAATGACACTTGAAATCAATCCGCTCTAGCACAAAACTCATCGTGAACACTCCACTACCTGAATTCAAACACTCTTGCCTCGGAAAACAACCGACTCAATCAAAATAACAACATTGGATTCAAAAATACTGAATTGACCATTAGAAAACCAGGAAACTACTCTTATTTACTCAATAAAAATAGGGAATCAAATTACACTATTGAAGAGAAAGTAATCAGATGTCAAACAAGAAACGCAAAGCTTAATCAAGGAAAAAGATGTCAAAAGAAGGTTACACGACCAAGTATTCATCAAAGATAACCGAATACATAATAACTAGTTACAACCAAACATCAAACAACAATACTTCTCGCATGGATATCTTTGGATTTCTCTAGCAACCTCCAATGCTTTGGAGTTTTGATTCACAAACCTTCTAAATACATTCAGAAACCAATCTAAACAAATATTTGTAAGGCCCCCATTCCCGGGCACCCCACAGCTCGTCATTCATTGCACTTAAAACATTTTAAAATGTACATTTATTTTGTAATGGAGTTTAAAACTTTCATTAATAACTAAAAACATGTCTTTTCATTCATTTACAACATTTTCTTTCATCTCAAAATACAAAGACATGTTAAAATACATATGCCAGCCTCAAAATGCTCCCAGTAGCTTATGCATCCGTGCCTGCAACTCCTCAACATCAACAAATACCTGCCAACTCTCATGCATACAAAAGTCAGCAACGCTAAGTGAGTTCTAGTTTTATAATGAAACATACTTTTCTTTGTTCAAATCATTCTTTACTTTATTTCAAATCATACTATACTTTACAATCATTCGTGATAATACATCATATGTACATACAGATAATATCATTATTATCTTTGCCATACGTTCATTAACTTCGTTCATTCAACATATTATATTATCGTTCACTTCTCTTCTAGATCCGGTCAGACTTTACCCTCTTCGTGGTGCTCAGCCACGATTACCGAGGTCAAATGACAAGAATCCTGTTTAGTACTTTATTACAATAATTCATTTACGTTCATTCATCTCTTTGCTAATTACTCTTTATTACTCGAATCTTGTCTCGTGCAATATCCCCGACTCATGCTCGAAAGCTGATGCTATGTCGGGGCCTGCTCACAAACCCCCGACTCATGTCCGAAGACTGACACAACACCGGGATACGCAACAAAGATCCATATGAGTCAATCTCAGGGATTGAACTCTAACTGAGTCTGTTGCAACACAAAGTTGCTCACCTCATTATCTCCTCTCGTGCAATATCCTCGACCCATGGCCGAAGACTGATACTGTGCTGGGGTCTGATAAACAAACCCCCGACTCATGTCCGAAGACTGACACAGTACTGGGATACGTGACCAGGACCTCTTTCGAGTCTGTTGCGACACATAGTCACTCACCTCATACATGTGCTTGCAAGCCTTTCTATACATTCTCTTTTATTCATTTATTCATGCATGCATTCATTCATTACGTTCCTCTTTTCATTATCTTCCACTTTACATTACATAATAATTTCATTACATTTATTAACGTTCAACTCAAAGCCAAGGGAAGATATACATACAATAAGGAACATATACATAATCATAAACATACACCATCAGCATACAGGCAACATCATACATACATAACACATATCAAACATAAGCCATCACGTCATAACCAGGCCTATCTCCCTATTTCACCCCTTGGAAATCACTTAGAAAACCTCAAGTCTAAATTAGGCGCTTGGGACCTTCCAGGCGCATGGGGATAAAAATTCTAAGTGTAAAACAGTCTGGGCGCATGGGCACTATTTGGGCGCTTCTGCTCTGTTCAGGCACCTGGCACCTGTTCAGGCAAATCACCAACACTTAGCCGTTTCAATCACTTGGGCGCATGGGCACTATTTAGGCACATGGCCAACACTTGGGCACATCGCCAACACTTAGACGCATGGGCCATTGTTTAGGCGCATGGACCCCTTTCTGGGCGCATGGCCAACACTTAGACATATGGGCCAACATGCTGGGCTCATGGGCCACTATTTAGGCGCATGACCCACCCTTGGGCGCATGGCCAACACTTAGGCATCTGGCCTCTCATGCTGGGTGCATGCACAACTGTCTAGGCGCATGAGCCACCTCTAGGCTCATTGACCACTATTCATGTTCATCAGAACATTCTAAAATATTTTCTATGCTACCAACATCACCCAATTATCATTCCAATCATACTCAAACACAAATCTAACATACTAAGGCCATCTAAGCATGCTATTGATCATCACTAACCCATAATCATCACTATAACATACATACATACACCATTTCGAACATAAAGCTGTAAACCCATGGTTTCTTTCAAAATGTTACTTAGTATGCATAATAGCCCCAAATCAGTTGAAAATCAGTAATAGAGGGGTTCTAGAAACTCACCTTGAAGCAGGTCTTCGTGCTAGTCACTTCTACTAGCAGATTAAACTCCAAGTTCTTGAGAACAACTCTAAATCATCAAGAATCTCGATCAAGAGGTTGTGAATTTGGTTTAAACCGAACAAACATTAAGAAGACTTACCTTTTACAGCTTTTTCTTCCTCTTTCTCTCTCTAGAACGGGCTCTCTCTCTTCTTCTTTTCAGCGGCTTGAACAAAGAATGGGCAACCATGCCCCTTTAAAACCTTAAAGTAAAAAGGTTTGTACTTTGTACACTTTTTCCCCCTCCACTTGTGCAAAATTTCTATTCTTTCTATTTACTTTTCTTTTCTTTCTGTTTAAATAGAAATTCGGGGTGTTACAATATTATTATGATAATCATTGGAGTGACACTAATCAATCACAAATATAACATAGTGTAACACCCGGTTATTTTAAAGTCAAAGAAGAGAAGAATAAAGTGAAAGAAAAGCAGAAAAAGGAAAATAAAACCCAAGTCTAGGGGTAAAAAGTGTCCAAAAGGACAAAATGTTTGAAAAGTGGGTGTAAAATGTGGTATGGCCGCCAATATGTCACATACACCTCTGATTTTCGGGTTTTTAAGAGAGAAAGAGCAGCAAGTTCTCGGTTTTGAAGGAAGAACAAGAAAGAGTTCGAATTCAAGGTAAGAATTCATGCTTTTATGGCATTCTTGGCTGGTCTTATCCTCGGGTTTATGCTTATGTGTGTTTGTATGTGTTTGGGGTATGTTTTTAGTGGGTTTCTAAGCGGTTGAATTCAATTTGCAAACGAGTTTGGAGGAAGCCATACTCAGAAGCTGCAAAGGTGAGTTCTAGGACCCCTCTTTTACTGGTTTTTAACTGATTTTGGGGCTGGAAATGCATGAATGTATGTTTTTATATAGCTGGGTTTCGGACCCGTGTGCCTAAATGTGTGTATGATGATGTTATGATGTGATGTGTGACTACTTTCATGCTTGACGATCTCTGATTGTGTTTCTAAGGCTTAGATGGTAAGAATTAAGCTTAGAACATGATGAATGGTGTATGGAAATTAAAAATGATGTGGAAGTCAATGCGGATGAGTATTTGACTATGTCTGGAAATGCGGATGAGCAAGTAAGTCAATGCGGATGAGCATTTGACTAAGTATGGAAATGCGGATGATCATGTAAGTCAATGCGGACAAAGTGAGTCAATGATGATGAGCATTTGACTAAGTATTGAAATGCAGATGAGCAAGTAAGTCAAGGCGGACAAAGTGAGTCAATGTGGATGAGCATTTGACTAAGTATGGAAATGCGGATGAGCAAGTAAGTCAATGTGGACAAAATGAGTCACTGCGGATGAGCATTTGACTAAGTATGGAAATGCGGAAGAAGTAAATCAAATATGGATGAACTATAGCAAATGCAGATGAACTATAGCAAATGTGGATGACTATAGGAAATGCGGATGAACACTTAGAAAAATTCTGACTTTTTGGGAAAAAGAGGTAATGTAGGCTTTGACCTAGGAGATCCCCGGGAGTTGTGAAAGTTGACCTTTGGGGTCACAAATGGTGTGTAGGGCATGTAATGATATGTGCTTATGCATGATGATGATGATAATGTTGCATGGTTAGGCATGATGTATGTATGTATGTATGTATGATACTCTGCATGATGATGTATGAATGATATGTTTATGTTCCTTGTGATATTGTATGATTATCTTTCCTATGGCTTTACGTGTTATGAATGAACGAAGTATTATGTAACGTAAAGTGCAAGATAATGAAAGAGGAACATGATGATGAATGCATGCATGTCGAGACACACCATTAAAAGGTGTTAGCCCAACGGTGTGCGGGTTCGCTACCCTGGGAGGATGCACATCGGGGTCTTCCTTTGTGATTGACCATATGGATGAACCATTGTCGTGTGTCTTAGGTACTGTGACCACCTGGTGCGGGCACCACTGATGAAGGTCTTTTAAAAGCTTAGGTCCAGTATCACGAGCATGAAGGGCATGCATATGACATGGTATACCTGAACTTTACCTTAGGTACTATGACCACTTGGTGCTGGGCACCACCGATGAAGGTCTTTTATAGGATTAGGCACAATATCACGAGCATGAAGGGTAAGTTCATGGTAATGATGAAAGTAATGAAAGTAATGAAAGTAATGATGAAAGTAATGAAAGAAATGATGAAATGACTGAAAGTATGAATGAAAGAATGACAAAGATAATAATGATATTATTTGTATGTACGTACGATGTATAATCACGCACACTTGACATGAAGGGTTTTAATGAAAGAAAAGTATGTTTTGCTATAAAAGTATAACTCACTCAGCAACGCTGACTTTTGTGCATTTTCCAGTTGACAGGTAGGGTTGCTGAGGATGGCACGAGTCTGCTGCTCAGCTCTTTCGGATGGCATCCATTTATATAAAGCTTTTTTGATGTAATACAACCATGAAATTTTGTAACCCACAAACCATGCATTATTTTGCAAAAGTTTTTATGATGAAATGAAGTGCCATTTGTTTTATGTTTCCGCTGCAATGTTTTGATGATTAAATGCAAAGTATATGTGTTTATATGCGATGAATTACCAGCTGTAGGCGTCCCGGGAATGGGGCCTTACACATAGTATCTATTGTTTAAATCAAAACCAATACCAAACAGGAAAACATACGAATGACACTTTAAATCAATTCACTCCAGCATAGAACACATCGTGAACACTCCACAACCTGAATTCAAACACTCATGCTTCGAAAAACAATCGACCCAATCATAATAACAACTTTGTATTCCAAAATACTTAATTTAGGATCTAGACAATGAATCGAGTTGCAAAAAACCAGTAAACTACTCTTATTTAGTCAATAAAAACGAGAAATCAAATTACACTATTAAAGTGAAAGTAATCATATGTCAAACAAAAAACGCAAATGTTTAATCAAGGAAAAAGACGTCAAATCAAGGTTACATGACCAAGTATTCATCAAAGATAACCGAACACATTGAAAAATATCTAGTTATAACCAAACATCAAACAACAATACTTCTTGCATGGATATCTTTGGATTTCTCTAACAACCTCCAATGCTTTGGAGTTTTGATTCTCAAACCTTTTAAATACACTCAAGAACCAATCTAAACAAATATATTATGATAATCATTGGAGTAACACTAATCAATCACAAATAAAACATAGTATTTATTGTTTAAAGCAAAACAAAAACCAAACAGGAAAACATACCAATGACACTTGAAATCAATCCACTCCAGCACAAAACTCATGGTGAACACTCCAAAACCTGAATTCAAACACTCATGCCTCAAAAAACAACCGACTTAATCAAAATAACAACTTAATTGACCATCTAGACAACGGATCAAGGTGCAAAAAACCAGGAAACTACTCTTATATACACAATAAAAACAAGGAATCAAATTACACTATTGAAGAGAAAGTAATCAGAAGTCAAATAAAAAACGCAAAGTTTAATCGAGGAAAGAGATGTCAAATCAAGGTTACACGACCAAGTATTCATTAAAGATAACCGAATACATTGAAAAATAACTAGTTATAACCAAACATGAAACAACAATACTGCTTGCATGGATATCGTTTCCTTTCTCTAACAACCTCCAATGCTTTGGAGTTTTGATTCTCAAACCTTCTAAACTCACTCAGGAACCAATCTAAACAAATATGATTATGGTAATCATTGGAGTGACACTAATCAATCACAAATATAACATAGTAACTATTCTTTAAATCAAAACCATAACCAAAGGGGATACTATACGAATGACACTTGAAATCAATCCACTCTAGCACAAAACTCATCGTAAACAATCCACTACCTGAATTCAAACACTCTTGCCTTTAAAAACAACTGACTCAATCAAACTAACAACTTTGGTTCAAAAACACTTAATTGACCATCTAGAGAACGAATCGAGGTGCAAAAAACCAGGTTACTACTCTTGTTTACTTAATAAAAATAGGGAATCAAATTACACTATTGAGGAGAAAGTAATCACATGTCAAAAAAGAAATGCAAAGTTTAATAGAGGAAAAAGATGTCAAATCAAGGTTACATGAACAAGTATTCATGAAAGATAACCGAATATATTGAAAAACAACTTGTTAGAACCAAACATCAAACAACAATACTTCTCGCATGGATATCGTTGCCTTTCTCTAACAACCTCCAATGCTTTGGAGTTTTGATTCTCAAACCTTCTAAACACACTGAGGAACCAATCTAAACAAATATGATTATGATAATCATTGGAGTGACACAAATCAATCACAAATATAACATAGTATCTATTGTTTAAATCAAAACCAAACCCAAACAGGAAAACATACGAATGACACTTATAATCAATCCACTCCAGCACGAAACTCATCGTGAACACTCCACAACCTGAATTCAAACACTCATTCTTCGTAAAACAACCGACTAAATCAAAATAACAACTTTGGTTCAAAAATACTTTAAAAAATAAAAAACGCAAAGTTTAATCGAGGAAAAAGATGTCAAATCAAGGTGACACGACCAAGTATTCATCAAAGATAACCGAATACATTGAAAAATAATTAGTTATAACCAAACATCAAACAACAATACTTCTCGCATGGATATCTTTGGATTTCTTTAACAACGTCCAATGCTTTGAGTTTTGATTCTCAAATCTTCTAAATAGACTCACGAAACAATCTAAACAAATATTATTATGACAATCATTGAATTGACATTAATCAATCACAAATATAACATAGTATCTTTTGTGTAAATCAACACCAAACCCAAATAGTAAAACATACGAATGACACTTGAAATCAATCCATTCTAGCACAAAACTCATCATGAACACTCCATAACCTGAATTCAAATACTTATGCCTCGAAAAAA